>CM042017.1:56073384-56360884 GCA_023525715.1 Cichorium intybus | reverse complement strand
ATTCTTCTGTTGTTTATTTTATTTATTCAGGGCATGATGGTTGACATTGAAACAACTAATCAACATATTGAAACACACACAATTGATGATAATGAAGCAAATGGAATGGTAGAATGTGATGAAGGTAAAGATAATGGTGAAAGTATAGTGGGAAAGGTTTTCGATAAACCAGATGATGCATATGCATTTTACAATGATTATGCATTTTTACATGGATTTGGTATACGTATTCATCACAAATATAAAAACAAGACAACAAATGAACATTATCGAAAGATATATGTATGCAACAAAGAAGGTTTTAAACGAGTGGACGATAATACTTCAAGTGGAAATGAGAAGAAACGTCGTAGAGACGTAAGAACCGGTTGTAAAGCAATGCTTCGAATTTCAAATATATTGGCGAATTGTTAGCTTTTCTTATTGGCGAATTGTTAGCTTTTCTTATTTGAATCAAGTAAATGTCACATGTTCGTGTGCTAAGTATGAGACATGTGGGATTTTATGCAAGCATATACTATACGTGATGAAGAAGAGACATGTTGAAACACTTCCGAGTCACTATATTTTACCGCGGTGGACCCTTAATGCTAGGTACAAGGTGGGTAACGCTAGTATCGGACTCGAGGAAATGGATAATGAAAATGGAGTTAGTGCCTTCACTTTATGGTGTGTTCGTTCAAATTTTACAAAATTAATTGAACAGACAAGAGACTCCCCTTCAGAGATACAAAAAGTCAATACTTTATTGATACGTCTTTTAGATGATCAAGCAAGTCGAAAAAAACATAAGGTTTTTGAAAATACATCGGAAGGTTCTTTCATGGGAATTTCACAAGTTAATATAACGCCTCAATTATCTGTCCGAGATCCTCTTGGTCCAACTAATACGAAAGGGCGTCCTAAAAATGCAAACAGACTTAAGTCTTCTTTAGAAGTGCCAAAAAAACGAACATGCTCTTATTGTCACGGATTAGGTCATTATGCTAGTAGTTGTTCAAAAAGAAAGGTACTTACCATACTTATGATTTCTTCATAATTTTTGTAGTCTCAAAATTATATTGATTATTTATTTGATTTTTCATGTTAGATGGACGAATCGTTGCAAGAGAAACAGTGACAGGATGGTTGGTGTTTTTGGATCCCGTGAAGTATAAAAGAATGATGGAAGTTGGTGGATCAACCTAGAATAATATTGGATAGAGTATTAAAATTTTTGTTAGAATACAAGCAATTTTTCTTAGGAATGAAGTTCGTTGCGTTTTAGTCTATTGCAATTTGGTACGAAAAATATGTTTTTTTTCCTGTTTAGAACTGTTTCGGATTTGGCATGAAAATTTTGAATGATGAAACTTGGTACTTTTGTCAAAATATATAAGTGCGTTGCTATTATATGTTAAAAACATAAGTACGTTGCTATTTTATATAAAAAATGCAAGTACGTTGCCATTTTATGTCAAAAATATAATTAAGTTGAAATTATATGTGAAAAACATAAGTACGTAGTTATTATATGTTAAAAACATAAGTATGTTGCTATTATATGTTAAAAACATAAGTACGTTGCTATTTCATGTAAACAATAGTAAAGTTGAAATTATATGTTAAAAACATAAGTGCGTTGCTATTATATGTCAAAAACATAAGCACGTTGCTAATTTATGTCAAAAACATAAGTACATTGCTAATTTATGTCAAAAACATAAGTATGTTGCTATTTTATGTCAAAAACATAAGTACGTAGTTATTATATGTTATAAGTTTGTTGTTTGTTTGTTGTTTCTATGAGAATGATAACTACGTCACTATTATTGTTGCAAATGATAAATATGTTGCTGTATCTTGAAATACGTACAAGTACATTTCTATACAACAAATCGAATTTGCAATTGTATTACAAGCAAATAAAAATTCTCAACATATACATTACAACAACTGTATAACAAAACCAATAAACAAATCCCTACACTAATGAAAGACTTAGCTCACTTGAATGAGACTGAATTCAACAAGTGAAGGACTGAATGAAGATCAGATTTCTGGTAGAGGTGAAGAGCATTATATATTCAACCAAGACAACTCCAGGTTCATTTGATTGAAGACCAAATTCCATGATCCTGCAATTCCAAGTTAAAATGTCAATCAAAATGGGATGAATTAGTTCAATAGCTAAATTTGGAGAACTAACATTCACTATCCTTTGAATAAAAACTCATCACTTCATTCAGGCAATTTAGCAAACACGTGGTGGGCATTCCAATTTGGTTTCAACAATGCATTAAATTGTTGGTTTATAAGCCAAGTTAGTTCAAAATCAATTACTTTATTTGCCAAGCATCTTAGTTTAGGAGATGAAATTGAAAAAAGATGAAAGAAAAAACACTCATACATAATCGCAGAGAGTAAAATCGAATACCACATTAGTAGACTAAAATCGATAACCTTCAATTAACTGTAAATACTGAAGATTGAGAAGAAGCAAGTAAACCTGTGACATGAACGTGTTTAACAGGAAGAATCAAATCGCCTCAGTGGGTGCAATCGGAAGAAGGGAGACCGAGAAGAAGCTAGGCGAGAACGTGATTAACAGGGAGAAATAAAAAAAGGATGGAATGCAAATACCTTTTAATCGATTGACTAGGTACGATCGGAAGAAGAAATCGGAAGAGATGAAGAAGAATCGTGGATCCATGATTCATCACGTACGCCGGGAAGATTTATAGAAGATATTTCATTAATTAAACTGAATTAAAAAAAACACGTTTCCATAAAAACGATCGGGCTGTTGAAAATGAGTAAAAACGACACAGTTTTAGGGGATTATATATAAGCTTGTGTGGGGCTGTTACATATATTCACTTTTCCCATATATATATATATATATATATATATATATATATATATATATATATATATATATATATATATATATATATATATATATATATATATATATATATATATATATATATATATATATATATATATATATATATATATATATATATATGTATATATATATATATAATTTGGCGGTTTCAGATTAATATTTTTTGTCGAATTTTTTTTTTGCTACGGAACACCGACAGCCATTTTTTTACGGAGAAGTAATTTTATTAGACCTCCACCTGTCGCTGTCCGCTTGCCTCCGCCTCCCTTGTTCCGGTCACTCTCAATCACAACTAGGTAATGATATCTTATTTTATCTTTCTGAAATCGATTTATATAATGCATGTTGATTCTTGGAAATTGAAATCGAACTCTAAAACTGAAATTGAAATCGAACTCTCAAATTTTGATATTTTTTTTGTCGAAATTTTTATTTTTTTGTCGAAATTGAAATTGAAATCGATTTATATAATTTCGGGGTTTCAAATTAATATTTTTTTGTCAAAATTTTTTCCTACGGAACACCGACGGCTATTTTTTTCGACAGACCAATGACGAAATGATCTTGACGTGCTTTTACTCATTGTGTTGTATAGTAACTTATGTTCTTTTAAATTCTCTTTTTATCTGTTACATCATATAACGTTAGATTCTTTTATTATCTTTTTATGTGTTTTACGAAAGTAATGGTATTAAAATTTTAACGTGATTTACTTGTGTAATATTCTAATTATTTTATTTATTGTAGTTTTTGTATTAAGTGACATCTTAAATATCTTTTTATGAATATCAAAATCGGTTTCGGCTTCTTTTTTCATTTTAAGCAGTTCTACACTAAAACCCAATGGCAAGTAGTACCAGTGACCCGTCATCATCGATGAAGGAACAAACATTAGCGGCGACATTCCCACATTAGCGACGATATGTATTACCGGCGACTTTAGATCGATGACTACGTTTTCTTAGCGGTGACTTTTTACTGTCGACGTCGCCATTAATACCTTTACCGACGACATTTGACGCCGCTATTACTAGTATAAGTAAGATTATGAAAATGAAAGTTTTATATGACAAAAATATCAACAATTGATTTAGCTTTTTTTTTTTTTTTTTTTTTTTTTTTTTTTGACATTTGTGGAGTTATTATAATTTTAATAATACAAAATTATATTATATTTAATGCATGGTAATTCAACAATGTCCATTACCAAGATTTCCAATAGTTGTTAGTTACTATAAATATATTATGTTTAATACGTGGTAATTCCACCGTGACCGTTCAAAAAAAAAAAAAAAAAACTCAGATGTTTTAAAAGTTTATTTAGTCTATTATAATAATAGCAATGACGTTATAAAAAATTGATCACGTTTAATATATTTAAAATGTCAACTAATATTTTCTGTATATTTTCGGTACTATAATGATGAAAATAAAAAAAATCAAAATATCATAAAATAAAAAATAAATAAGTTATAATTAGAATTATAAAAATAAATAAAAGAATATTCTTGTAATAACTACATTTATTTATAGAAATTTTAAAAAGTAATCATTAGGAGGTCAATCAAGATTTTACAAAGGGTCCAACTAGAGATGCCTGCCTTGAAATAATGAGAGATGTGTTTTTAATTACATCGTAACTCGTAAGTCAATGTCAATCAATAGGTTTGGGTAATTGAGAAACTTTACTAGGGTGCTCTGTTAGATTGTAACAAATGTGAATTGCATCGGATTTTCAGAATTCAACAATGTCCATTACTAGGGGTGTAAACGAGACGAGCCAACTCGTGAGTTACCCAGGATCGACTCGGAAAATACTCGAGATCGCCTCGACTTTAAGCGAGCCGAGCTCAAGCTCGAACTACTCGAGTACCTTGTCGAGCCGAGCTCGAGCAGTAAATTACTAGGATCGTGAAGCTCGCGAGCTTAGTCGAGTATATATGAAATTACAATTTTACCCTTTGTATCTATATTATATAATTAACTTAATATTTAAAATTCCTAAAATCCGCTAAGTCGCTAACCCTAGTCATCCTTTGACTCCTTTCCTTGTACGCTCAAACTCGACAGAAGCGACTCTCCATTCACCAGTCCTTCGATCATCGACGATCGCTTCCACACTCCTCCGATTACGCCACTCAAATTCTGCATTCGCCGGACTGCATTCGCCGGACTGCACCACTCGATTTCTCCATTTGCCGGACTGCATTCGCCGGACTGCACCACCATCGTCCAATCTCCATTCGGCGGACTGCCACCGCAGGACACCGGTTCCTGCCACCGCCGTCCGTTCTACTCACGGTAAGAACTAACACTTCGATTTCTCTGTTAGTATTTCAGTTAGAATTTCATATTCAATTTCTCTATTCACGTTTGCGTGATTGTTAAAGACCATTTGGTAGAATTTCATATTCGATTTCGGTTAGAATTTCATATTAGATTTCTCTGATTTGGGATCTTACAGACCATTTGGTTTGAATGTTTGATTATTTGTTGTTGATTTCTTGTCTTACTCCTTCCTGTTTGCGTGATTGTCTGCTTCCTGTTTGCGTGATTGTTGCTTTAACCGGAAACAACTACAACATCTCTGAATTTATGTTAGTATTTCAGTCTCAAACACTTGATTCTCTGTTAGACTTGTATGTTGGAATTGAATTTTGTTGGTATTTCAGTCTGAAACATGTGAATTCTGTTAACTGTGTATTGGTTTTTTCATGTATATTGTTGTCTATTGGGTTTTTTCCTGAAACATGTGAATTCTGTTAACATGCGGAGTTTTTACATTGTGAAAGTAGACTCGCCATGTTATCAAGTTCGAGTACTAGTCATTTGGGACGACACTTGAAGACATGTCGCCCAAAAGGAGATTATGATAAGAAACAACAAAAGATTACTTTGCACGTAGTTGATTCGGGAAATGGTTCACAACATGTCACTCCCGCCCTTACAGATGGAAAGTTTGATATGATGAAAATGAGAGAGTAAGTTGCACATTGGATACTTATGCACGAGCATCCTTTCACAATTGTTGAGGAGGAGGGATTTAACATGATGCAAAAGCGTGGGATGCTTGAATGGGAAACTGTCTCACGTGTTTCCATTAAAAAAGACTGTGAAAAGGTTTTTGAGATAGAAAAGAAGAAGTTGAAGAATTTATTGAAATCAATTTCGAAGATTAGTGTAACTACAGATATGTGGAAGTCTACCAATCAGAAGATGGAGTATATGGTTCTTACAGGCCACTTTATCGATTCTAATTGGCATTTACAGAAGCGTGTTCTTAGCTTCATTAACTTACCTCCTCCTCATCGTGGGCTCGAGATTGCTGACAATCTTTACAAGTGTTTGAAAGATTGGGGCATTGAAAATAAGGTATTTACTATTTCAGTTGACAATGCCTCGAATAATGACTCGGCTGTTAGGATCCTAAGTGAAACTTTTTCAAGGGTTAAGAAGTTGCCTTATGGAGGAAAGATGTTTCATGTACGTTGTTGTGCACATATCTTGAATCTTATGGTTCAATATGGACTCTCTGGAATTAGCTATATTGTTGAGGATATACACGACAGTGTCACGTTTATCAATCAAAATGAAGCAAGACTTAAGTTTTTTTTCTGAGATTGTACAACAATTACAATTGCCACATAGAAAACTTATTCTTGAATGCAAGACAAGATGGAATTCAACATATGAGATGTTGTCTGTTGCAATCAAATTTAAAGAGGTGTTTACAATGTACAAAGAAAGAGAGCCACGCTACCTTTGTTGTCCCACCAATGAAGATTGGTTGAAGGTGGAAAAGGTATGTGAAATTTTAGAAGTTTTTAACTCTGCAACTAATATCATTTCTTGCAGTGAGTATCCGACTTCAAACTTATTTCTTAATGAAGTTTATAGAATCAAAGTTTTGTTGGATAAGAAGTTTGAAGATCCTAATGAAGATGTGTTTGTTCATGACATGGTTGGATGCATGAAACGAAAGTTTGATAAATATTGGGGAGAGTGCAACTTAATGATGTCTATAGGTGCTATTTTAGATCCTAGGTGCAAAATGAGGGTTATTGAGTTTTGCTTTCCTAGGATGTATCCTGCATATGAAGCCCGTGAAAATATAGACAAAGTGAAAAAAGCTTTATATGAATTGTATAATTGTATAATGAATTGTGAAGGAAATGGTGAAACCGTTGGTTTAAGTGGAAACAATGTGAACATTCAACCTTCATCTTCCGGGTGGTCTGAGTTTGCTCAATTTGTAAGAACAGTTGAAAATATACAACCACAAAAATCAGATTTTGAGAATTATCTTGAAGAGGGTTGTTACATTTGTGAACCCGGTCCAACGCCATTTGATGCTTTACAATGGTGACGGTCAAATTCGTTAAAGTATCGTATATTGTCACACATGGTTCGAGATATACTTGCTGTTCCTATCACCACTGTTGCATCGGAAGCTACTTTTAGTGCGGGTAGTAGAGTTATTGACACATATAGAGCATCCTTGGCTTCCGAGACGGTAGAAGTCTTACTTTGCGGAGGAGATTGGTGTCAAAGTCTCCATGGTTTGAAAAGAAAGAACAAGGCATGACTACTTGTTTTTCATTACTTTTTGTATGTTTTTAAAATTTAAAATATATTAATTGTTCTTGTGTTTATGTATTTCAGAAACAGAAGCTACAAACAGAGATCAACCTTCCCATTCCACGATGAGTAAGTGCATGTTTTGCTGTTTGTTTTGCTGTTTTTGTGCTGATTTGGACGTGTTTTTTTTGTTGTTTCTATTGTTTGAACAGGTGGGGCTGTTTTGGTGCTGATTTGGAAGTATATTGCTGTTTTTGGTGCTGATTTGGAAGTATATTGCTGTTTTTGGTGCTGATTTGGAAGTACATTGCTGTTTTTGGTGCTGATTTGGAAGTACATTACTGTTTTAGTGCAGATTTGGACCTATTTTGCATTGAAAAATGTTTCTTTTTGGTATTTTGGAAATACGTACAAACTAAGACATAGATAGTTGAATGGTTGTTAGCATTGAAGAATGTTTGTTTTTTGGTATTTTGGACATTTTTGATTTTTGTTACCTTGGATAAATACTTGCAAGTGTAGTGCATTCAACATTTCACTCAATTTGGTGATTTTTTATTTTTTTAAACTTTAGTCGAGTCGAGCCGAGCCGAGCTCGAGTGTGTCGAGTATTTCACGAGCTCGAGTCCGAGCTTGAAATCAAGGCTCGAGTCGAGTTCGAGCCGCTCGAGTATTTTAGTCGAGCCGAGCCACAAGCTTGGCAATACTCGGCTCGACTCGGCTCGTTTACACCCCTATCCATTACCAATATTTCCAATAGTTGTTAGTTACTATAAATATATTATGTTTAATACGTGGTAATTGCATAGTGACTGTTCAAAAAAAAAAACTAAGTAGTTTTAAAAGTTTATTTAGTCTATTATAATAAGAGCAATGACGTTATAAAAAATTGCTCACGTTTAATATATTTAAAATTTCAACTAATATTTTCTATATATTTTCGGTACTATAATTATGAAAATAAAAAAGAAAAATATCATAAATAAAAGAATATTGTAATAATTAGCTTAATAATTACATTTATTTATAGAAATTTTAAGAAGTAATCATTAGGAGGTCAATCAAGATTTTACAAAGGGTAAGTCTAGTTGGACCTTTTAAGAATCTTAATTGACCCCATAATTATTACTTTTTAATATTTCTATAAATAATTATAATCATAATGTCATAATTATGTAATCATTGTTTTAAAAATGTTAATATGAAAAATAATTCAAAATCTGATATTATCCCAATTCAAAAAAAAAAAATAAAAGAATCCAACCCAATATTAAAGCCCAAAATACTTATAACCGTAAATGCACCATATAAAACTCAAAAACCCTAAATCTCTTTCATTTTGATCGACAGCCGCTACTCCACTTCACTATTGAGTTCTCTCCCACACATGCAGAGAAACACAACCGGAGCCATTCTCATCCCCTTGCCGGAAATGTAAACCACCGGAGCCACTTTCATCCCCCCCCCGTGTCTTCTTTCTGCCACCGAAAGGTAAACCACCGCCACCGTCGACGGAGCTCTCTAACTCTTTCTCACTCTCTCGGACACTCACTCTGTGTCTCCGTATCTCTCGATCACACACACACACACTCTCTCTCTCGCTCTCTCTCTCTCTCTCTCGAACTCTCTCTCTCTCTCTCTCTCTCTCTCTCTTTATCTATTTCCTGTTACCTCAGCAACACCACCGACACCGCCGGCGGCTGGTTCTTGTCACACGCCCTTGCTTCCTTTCTGATTCTCTATGTCTCTGTATATCTCTCGATCTCTCGATCTCTCTTTGTCTCTGTCTTTATTTTTCTGTTGCCCGAGCTTTTCCGCTCCCTTGCTTCTTTCTCTCTTTCTCGAACCACAACCGCCGAAGGCGGTGTATTTCTTTCCCTTTGTAAGATCTATTCTAACCTCTTCTCTCTCTCTCTCGATCTCTCTCTCCCTCTGTCTCTATTTATCTGCAATCGGACCAGGTAGCCGGAGTGGTTGGTGGTGGTGGTCGGAGTTGTTGGTTGATGAGTGGTTGGTGGTGGTGACTGGAGTTGTTGGTTGATTCCGGCAGGTTAACCGTCACTAAAATACTAAAAATACTGATCGACTTAAATTGCAAAAAAATAAATAAATAACTAAAGGAATGAAAAAGCTGAAATTTGGAAAAATAAAAAAAGCTTATTTCTATAAATGCTAGAAAAGAAAGTCAAGTGACAGCTAACAACTTTATTGGTTTTCGTGTTTGACTTTAAATTTCTATCAAACAATTAATCATTAAGGGTCTGATATGGGGTCTAGATACGATAACCCTTTAAAGATGAATGTATTCATGCAAGAAAAAGAGAGGTTTGGGATGCGATTGAACCCAAGAATCCCAGAACCCTGTTGGTGTCAAGAAGGATAAGATGGCTATGGCGGTGATTTACCAAGCCATCCCGGAAGAGATATTGTTGTCAATAGCGGAGAAGAAAATGGCAAAAGAAGTGTGGGATACACTCAAGATCATGTATATGGGTGCAGATCGAGTTTGAATAGCAAAGGTACAGTCATTAAAAGCTATATTCGAGATTCTTAGCATGAAAGAATCTGAGACGGTTGATGATTTTTCTGCAAAAATCAGCAACATCGTGAGCAACATCTGGGCGATGGGTGATACCATGAACGAAGAATACGTGGTCAAGAAGATTCTATGGGCTGTGCCCTCTAAGTTTGTTTAGATTGCATCAATAATTGACCAAATTGGTGATCTTGATAGAATGATAGTTGAAGAGGTCGTGGGAAGACTTAAAACACATGAAGTGTGTATTCAAGTACTGACATCATTACAGTCGTTGATACGGTCAAATATACTAGATTTATTACCTTACGAGCACACTAGCTAAGCACACTAGCTAAGTGGAAGTAATGGTCGATTTGTGGAGTCCGTGGTTGAAGTATGTGTCAAGAATTAACCAAACTATAGTGTCACTTTATAGTTGGTGGCGTTCCATACACTTCACAAAACACGAATAAACCCAAATGCCGAAACATCAACTATCATTAACGAACTAAACAATTCCAAATTTCAATGCAAACCAACTACACAATCTGATTCCGACGTGTATTCAGAAAATCAGAAGTGCTCAATACCAAAATAACCAAACGAACAATTAAACATAAATCGAAATCGAAAACGCGAAATAACAAGAACCGAATGATTGCATTAAACTAAAACCAAAACCAAAAGTCGAATGGTTCTGACTTCGGGAAATATCCAGATCTGACACGTTCCAGCGAGTTCTACAATCCAGAACCGTTGGAAACGAGCGATAAACAATATCGAAAAATACGAAAAATAAACTAAACAATAAAAATACCAACTTCTAATCACTGAAATCCGAAAAAACGAGTCGAAGAAGCCTAGGTTCTACCTTTGGGTCAGTTCTTCGCTCCCGAAACTCGAACTAGATGCCTCTATTTATAGTTGCAAAATCTGATCAATCGCGCTGCACAAGGGTGAAAACCGCGGGCTTCCTTATCTCTAACCCCGATATTCATTTTTTGAATGTCAAACTCGCCGTCCATTCATTGACTTTCCGCGACGCGCGTGCTCTTTAGTCCGCGCCACGCATGTCTTTTCGCCTGAAAATGGACTTCCTTCAAAAGTTCTTCATTTTGTACGCATTTAACCCATTTTTTTATCATTTTTCACACACAAGCATTAGACACGAAAAGTGAGTAATATAACTGTTTATGAGATATTATTCACTCAAAATAGGGCTCAACGACGAATAAAATACTTGATATTACTAGGCGTCATCAAACACCCCACACTTGTGCCTTGCTTGTCCTCAAGCAAGTGAGTTTTTAACAAATTCTAACTAAGACTCAAATATTTTTGAATGCTTTCAGTTTCAAAATTTATTGTGTCTAGAAGTTAGATGAAAATGTTTTTTTGAAAAAAATGACCAGAATACCCTTTGGAATTCAGGACTTTATACAGAACCCTTGATTACAAATTTTCAATCCACAAAAATGCAACTTACTCATTCAGATTCTTAAGGCCGTTAAAGAATTGTCCATGACTTTCGATGTTGTCCGTGTAACCAACTTTCGAAAATACTATCCCAGACCAGACGATCTTAGTTAGTAAGGTGCATAAATACCCTTTCAGGGTTACCCGTTTTAGACCTACCGGCTCGAACAACAAAGGTCACTGATTGACAATTCCCTCCTGAATCCTAATCCTAAAATATTCTAAATCTAAAATTTTTTCTAACTCCTAAAACTCAGCTTATTTGACTGAACCATAGTATGATAACCACTAAACAGTATTCGTTGAAAAATACTAATTACTATAACACTCAAAAGCTATTCGTTTCTAAGTTACAATTGCTTAAATTTTTTTGAAAAAATGGCTAAAAATTAGAAAATGATTCGTTTTTGAAAAAAATTCAAAAATACACTTTCGACCGTCCACAAGACCCCACACTTCAAACCGTACAACGTCCCCGTTGTACAAAATAAATTCAAAACAAGGGAGAAAGAGTTACCCCTTTGAACGGTAGAACTGCTTGTTGGAGCCAATTGTCACACGATAAAATTCGCACATCATGATTTGACTGTCCGGAGTTGTGGCACAACAGTGAACACGCCGGTAAATGATAAGTGTAGGGGTACGGTGACCACACACTTGTGTGATATAACTCCTCGGTGGATCGCGTTGGTACTTGCATACAAAAACACTCACAAACAAACATTAAATGTAAAAAGCAAAAGATTAAAACCAACATACAACATATATGAGTTATGGTATGCCGCGACGCGTTGTTTGATGCGCGCGTCACGGTAATTACGAATTTGTGTTTCTATGTCATGTCAGAAATGACCGCGACGCGCCTCTTATGTAACGCCTCATCGCAGTAATTTCATATTTTATGACCATTTTCAAACAACAATTCAACTAATTCCAAACACCGTTAACCTAATTTCTACCACTTTTATTATTGTCAATTGAGTTATTCATTTCCTAGAACATGAACTCCTAAAAATTTACCAAAGAATAACCTAGAAACCTAAAAATTAAAAAGAATGTCATAATTACACATAAACTCCCTCAATTGTGAGTCGTGTCCTCGTTATCATCGTGATTTGCTGGCTCATACTCCTCTTCCTCTTTCAGGTCTTCCTCCGGCTTATCCTCGATCAACGGTGGTTGATCCTGTGGTACCTTTCTGTTGAAATCATCCATATATTTCCTTGTACAGTCGGCCACCCACAACACTTGATTTTGAATGTTTTGAGTGTTGCAGATGGTTTCTTGGATTTCAACCGAAAGGGCGTTGTACTCAAACCGTTGTGCTTTCATTGACTGGTGTATTGCTTTCATCTCATTCACCAAAAAATGCAAGTCTGGATCCACGGGTTTGGTGCGTGCCGGAAGGCTATTCCATACACAAGACCGTTTCTTCATTTTCTCGTCTAATGTCGGTGGCTCATGGTGAAAAACCGGGAATGACGATCTGTAAACTGAAATACTGCCATCATCAACGTACACAACCTCCCTCGAGGTTGTAGTGGGACGGCTGAATGGAATAGTCGGGATCTTGTTTAAGTGACGGGTGTCAGAATGTGATAACAACCCGTAAGAACGAACGAGACGCGTAGTGACCTCCTCCGACTGCCACGAACTCTATGGGTGCATCAGACAATTTTTTAAAGTAATCCGCAATAATGTATGGTACCTTGCAGACTTCCAACTTCGCAATCAACAACCACATAAAGTATAGGTCGTGATAGGTAACCGATCAACGTCGGCCCACGACCAGAACATTATAGAAATAAGACGGTGTAGCATACGATGCGACGACAAATGCATTTGACCCTCGGTAATAGTGTTCGCATGATAGCGCCCGGATGAAATTGTCTTCAAGAAATCTGAATATGAGAGAGAGTCGCTCGGGGCCTTAGCAGCCGACCTCAAGAAAGGCGCGAAGCCATCCCCATCAGCTTCCGTCTGTGTATAAATACCAAGACGGACCTCGAACTCCACAATGTTGCAGGTCCGATTCACATTCCCCAGCTGGAACATGATAGTGTCAGGATCATTGATACCCAGCAATTCCCGATCGAAGTCAAATGTCGTGAGAAACTCGAGGAGAGTCTCGCGGTACACCAGCTCATCCATGTGGAACACCGCATCAAATGCCCAGCAAGTGAATGTGAGTGCATTGTCTTCATACCCTTGTTGAGTTAACCAAGGACCAAGGGTTTCCAGAATTCTAGATTCACGGGTCAACTCCTAGTTAACCACTTGTGATGGTAAGATTCGTTTGCAGGAGAGAACCGCCGACCGGTCGAGGAATCGACAGCGTTCGATGTTGGTGGTGTATACTGGCACTGCAAGCCGGTCTATGTCGTTTGAGCTGTCGTGGGAAGACATGATCCTATAAAAACTGTCAAAAATTTTCGTAATTAGCTACTGTTTAGCGTCACCCACGGCACGGTAATTGCTACCCGCGTTGCGACTTTATGGAAGTTCAACCCCGTATCGCATGTGATGATATGATGCGGCGTGGCGTATGAAACTCATAACATAATCGATAAATTGACACTCTAACAGTCCTAAATTCGCAATTCTAACTACTGGTTCTGTTGTAATTAATACTATAGATCATTTAACAATGCAAATTATCATCCAGAGGCATTAATTTGCAAAATTAGAAGTGATTCTATGAAACTCAAGAAGAATAGGAAAGAAGAGAAATTGGAGTACTTACTTGTATTGAAGACTAAGGGATTGATGCAATTACGACCGAGAACTTGAAAGGAATCAAATTACGGTGAAAAGTCCTAGAAATTTAGCAACTTATTTTTATACAAGTATTGGGGATTTAGGTAGTTTTCAAAATCTGTTCATGATTATCTTGAAATTCAAATTCTGATAAGCCCGCGGCGCGATTTAAACCCGCCGCGACGCGAGTTCTAGTTTCAGACTTTTCTCAAATCGCGAATTAAATTCTTGCGCGTCGCGGATTTAAGGGTCCCTCATCACGTATTTATAAATTCCAAAAATGACCCCACACTTGCTCTTTTCTTACCATAATTAATTACCAACATTCAAAGATTAAAATACAGAAATTTACAAAGCTCGGGTTGCCTCCTGACAAGCGCTAAGTTTAACGTCTTCAGCCAGACGTACACTTACCTGATTCCGGCTCATATTCTGGTTTGTCTGTCACGAACTCAACTGTATCCACCTCTAATTTCTGGAACATACCTGAAATGACATAGGGTTTTAACCTATGTCGGTTTACCTTGAATGATAGCCCTCCCTTGAAATCTCGAATTTCCACAGTGCCGTAATCCGTAACACTAATGATTTCATATGGTCCGTTCCACTTGCTCCGTAACTTCCCAGGGAACATCTTTAGCCTTGAATTGGATAACCAAAATTTCTACCCTATTGTGAATGTCTTCAGTTTGAGCTTTGCATCATGGTATCTTTTCATCTTGGACTTGTATGTAGCCGCGTTCTCATATGCCTCATCGCATAGTTCCTCCAACTCAGACAACTGTAATTTCCGTTCTTTCCCGGCCGCATCATAATCGAGATTTACTTTCTTGGTTGTCAACAAGGCTCGGTTGGCTAATTCCATAGGCAAATGACATCCCTTCTCGTTAACCAGCCGATAAGGTGTAGTCCTGATCATGTCTTATAAGCTGTGTTGTATGCCCAAAGTGCATCGTCCAACCGTTGCGACCAATCTTTCCTATCCGTCTTAACAGTTTTTTTGCAAGATATCCTTGATTTGACGATTTGAAACTTCCACCTGACCACTTGTTTACGGATGATAAGAAGTTGCAATTCGATGATTGACCCCATAATGCCTTAGTAGCCGCCCGAATTTGAAATTCTTGAAGTGTGACCCCCCGTCACTAATGATCACCCTCGACACTCCATGCCGAGTGAATATATTCTTTTTGACAAACTTGCATACCACATGATAATCGTTAGTGTGAGTTGCCTCAACTTCAATCCACTTAGAGACGTAATCTACAGCCACTAAGATGTACACATACCCATGCGATGTAGGAAACGGTCCCATGAAGTCAATACCCCATACATCAAAGATGTCCACAACCAGAATAGGATTCAGTGGCATCTGATCTCGTTTCGAGATGTTTTCCAACTGCTGAGAGTTGAGGCATTTCTTTGCAGTCCTATATGCATCCCTAAAGATCGTTGGCCAATATAATTCTGATTCTAAAATCTTGTATCCCGAATTCTTCGCGCTGAAGTGTCCTCCACATGCAGATGCATGACAGTGAGTTAACACCTCGGGAATTTCATTATCAGGAACACACCGCCGAATTATAAGGTCTTCCCCAACCTTGAAAAGATTGGGATCGTCCCATATAAATCTCCTTTTATACGTATGGATTTGCTTCTGTCTCTGCTTCGTCCAATGCGTGGGCATTGCTCCATTTGCCAAGAAGTTAACATAATTTGCATACCATGGTGCAACATTAACTTCCAACAATTGCTTATCAGGGAAAGTTTCCTGTATTCCCACTTCTAGTCCTTGCATTGGTAATCTTGATAAATGGTCAGCTACCACATTCTTCGTTCCATTTTTATCTTTGATCTCCACGTCGAACTCTTGTAATAAGAGGATCCATCGTATCAATCTCGGCTTTGAATCATTTTTCACTAGCAAATGCCAGACTGCACTATGATCGGTGTAGACCAAAACTTTCGATCCCCAAATGTATGACCTAAACTTGTCCAGGGCGAAGACCACAACCAGTAATTCCTTTTCCGTCGTGGTGTAGTTTAGCTGAGCCTCTGAAAAGGTTTTACTTGCATAGCATATGACAACTGGTTTCTTGTCAATTCGTTGTCCCAACACTGCTCCAGCAGCATAATCGCTCACATCACACATAATTTCAAAAGGTTTAGTCCAATCCGGCGATTTTAGTATGGGTGCTAAAAATCCAGCATGCCCTAAAAATGATCTAACCCCTTTCACGGATGTTGGTGGTGGTAACGAGAAATCACCTTGACTTTTGCTCTGTCCACCTCAAATCCTCGCTCAGAAACCACATGTCCTAAGACAATTCCTTCTCTGACCATGAAATGACTCTTTTCCCAACCTAACACTAGATTGGATTCCACACATCGCTCCAGAACTTATTCTAACTGACTCAAGCATGCTTCAAAGGATGAACCAAAGATGGAGAAATCGTCCATAAAAATTTCCAATGCATCTCCTATCATGTCCGAGAAGATCGCCATCATACATCGTTGGAATATGGCTGGCGCATTACACAAGCCAAATGGCATTCTCTTAAATGTGAAAGTGCCATAAGGGCAAGTGAATGTCGTTTTCGCTTGGTCCTCTGGATGTATTTCTATCTGATTATACCCTGAGTATCCGTCCAATAAACAGTAGTATTTTTGCCCTGCCAATTTTTCTACTATCTAATCAATGAAAGGGAGCGGGAAATGATCTTTCGATGTGCCAGCATTGAGTTTCCTATAATGGATACATACTCTCCACCCGGTTACTGGTCTTATAGATACTTGATCGCCATCCTTAGTTTCTACCACTGTGATTCCGGACGTTTTCGGCACCGTTTGTGTAAGGCTAACCCATTCGCTATCTGAGATTAGGTAGATGATCCCTGCATCTAACCATTTTTAAAACTTCTTTCTTTACTACTTCCTTCAGATTAGGGTTCATCCTGCGTTGCGTATCTCTTGCGGGTTTAGTTCCTTCCTCAGTGATAATGTGGTGCATGCATGTTGTGGGACTAATTCCCTTTAAATCCGCAATCGTCCATCCAATGGCTTCTTTATGCTTGGACGAGACTTCCAATAACGATTTCTCCTGTTCTTCTGTTAAGTCAGCAGATAGAATCACCGACAAACTTTCATTTTTTTTCCTAAAAATGCATACTAGAGATGAGTTGGCAATGCCTTCAACTCCAGTGTTCGCGGTTCCTGTAATGATTGTTTCAGCGTCTTGGGAATTTCTGTTGATAGCTTCTCAACTTGCGAGCATTCTTCATTTTTTCATCCCTCTTCCTTCTCTTCTTCCTAATGGTCTTTCTGTCTTGCCTCTTCTTCTTCTTCGGGGAATTCTATCACTTCTTGTTGCAACACTTCAGGTGTATACTGTTGGACCAATTCATCTATGATGTCGACCTGATAGCATTCCTACTCTTCCATCGTGCTTCCATTAGTGCTGAACATGTTGATCTTCGATTGTTGGTGCCCAAAGGAAATTCCCATCTCTCCAGTGCGACAATCGATGTTTGCATTTACGGTAGCTAGAAATGGCCGTCCAAGAATAATTGTTGGTTGCTCCTCCTTGATCACCTGACGAGTATCCAACACCAGGAATCTGCTAGGTAGTAAAAGTCTCCAACCTTAATTATAACATCCGACAGCATTCCCTGTGGAATTTTGGTAGATTTGTCAGCAAGCTGTAAAATGACGTCTGTGGGTCTTAGAGTGCCAAATTCATACTTGTCGAAGAGTTGTCCTGGGAGAATATTCACACTTGCACCTAAATCCAGTAAAGCCTTTCTGATGTGAACATCTCCTAAGTCGACGGATATGAGTGGTGCTCCCCTGTCTTTCATCTTGGGAGGCAATGTATCCATGATTATTGAAGTAACATATTCAGTCAATTCGATTTTTTTCGGAAGATGAGAGAGAATATGCTTCTTATGGATGCACATGTCCTTCAAAAACTTTGCATAAGCAGAAACTTCTTTAATCAACTTGACCAGCGGAATGTTGAACTTGATTTGACTAAATAATTCCCACATATCCTCAGCCTGTGGTCCTTTCTTTCCATACGATTTGTTCCCCGGCGTTTCCAAGGCTGCAGGAAACGGAGCTGTCCCACTAATCTCCACCTTCTCCCATTTACTTTCTTCTTTCTTTGTATCTCCTTGTACCTTCTTCTCTTTCTTTTCTAACTCTTCTTTCTCATCAAATATGATCTCCACATCACTGTCGTCCTCAAGAGGTGGAGCAACAACCTTGTTGTCGACCTTCTTGCCACTTCTCAATGTTATCACTTCATTCACTTGTCCTTTCTGAGGTTGCATCTTTTCCTTCTTCTCTTGTTCTCTATCTTTCTCAATTTTCAAGAGCTGAGTTCCTAATTTAAGTAATGCTTGAGTATTCGCATCTTCCGCTTCCTTAAGCTTGACCAGGATTTCATAAATTTCCTTTGTACTGATGTTTGCACCTCTTTCTCTTGGTGTTGACTGTGTGTTTTGCTGTCTCCCTTGCAGTTGCCTGACATCTCTTTGCTGGTTGTTCCTAAATGGACATGGTGTGTTATGAAACTGTCCATATCCATGAACTTGACTTACCTCTTCATGTGTCATTATACATTCCGTGAAATTATGTCCCACTTCACCACAATTATTGCAGATAGACTGACCATGCAGCACATAAGCTCCTTTTTCCTTCTGAAGTCTTGTAAGTAACTGATTAAACTTCTTCGTGACACTGCTTAACTCATTTTGAAGCTCTCTTTTCCATTTATTCTCCGCTTCCATGTTTGCTATGAATGTTGTTCTATCCTGTATAGGTCCACTTACTTTCGAACCATGGCTTAACTACTCCAAAAATCTCCAGGCGTCTTTTGGGTCTTGCAACATGATGGTCCCACTAGATGATGCATTTATCATGGCTTGATTGGTCGTGTCTACCTCGTCATAAAAGAGCTTAACTAGTTGCCACCTTGGAAACTCGTGGTGCGGGTAGGATCTCATTAATTCTTTCAACCTTTCAAATGCGTCATGAAATGCCTCTCCTGGTTTTTGCTGAAAATCTTGTATTGCTCTCCTAATTTCTGATGTCTTGCTGGTAGGATAAAATTCTTGTAGGAATTTCACCTTGAGTTGTTCCCATTTTGTGATACTATTTGGTTGCAAAGACGTGAACCAATATTTGGCTTTATCTTTAAGAGTGAAAGGAAATAACCTTAACCTAAAGATATTCCTATTGGTGTTCCTAGAAATATTAGCATTTGCTATCGCTAAGAATTCATACAAGTGATTATATGGATCGTCCTGCATGTATCCTCTAAACTCAGGTAATACTCCTAATAATTGAGGTCTAATTTCTACCTGACTATCAGCATTATCTGGAAAATATATCGGCGATGCATCGTCGTACTCCCATAGTTCGAAGTGCGACGTAACCGACTGCCCGATCGGTTGAGCAAAGTATAAGGAAGGAACGAAATTACCATCATTATACAACTCGTTGATGTAATATCGTTGCCCTTGTTACTGATCTTGCTGTTGATGTCGTCTCGGAGGTCCCTGACCTCGGTTCCATTGCTGATTTTGATTGACGGGATTGTTTGAAATCCATCCTTCATCCTCGTCATCATATTCTTGATCTCCATCTTGATATTGATATTGTTGTGGTTGCGTTTGTTGTGGTTGTATCTGGGGTTGTATTTGGGTTTAAGGTTGAGATTGAATAATAGTTGGTTGAGGTTTAAAAAGTGGGAATGGTTGTGGTTGTGGTTGTGAAACGTGCAATGGCTGACGTTGATGTGGGGTACCATCTCGGCACTGCAGATGCAGGATTCCCAACAGGATTGGTGATTGGTTGACTCAATGGTGGAACACTAGCTTGGGTGCATGGTGGTATGGGTGCAGGGGCTGAAACTGCACCACTACTAGCACTAGTAGAAGCTACATTAAATTCTGCTGAAACTAGGGGCATAAATGGTGATCCCCCATTACCTCGCCTAACGTGTAACACCCCAATCCTTAAGATAAAAGTTTTCAACCATATTTACATTACAAAATGAGGTTTAACAAAAACCATTACATCATTCAAAACACTGTTCGGGGTATTACAACTAAGTTACATTACCATAGTTTAAACATACCGCAAAATATATGTCCCACTATCAAAGTCTTCTAGTCCTTCCAAAATCCTCTATGCTTAATCACCTGGAAACATAACATTTCCAAAACAAACAAAGATATGTAAGACATAAAGTCTTGTGAGTAATGTGGAAGCAAGTAATAAGCATAAGAAATGAACTGATAACTCTATTCTTCTTATCCTTTTTAATTTCGGAACAAGACTTTTTGCTTTTCATTTCTATATGAGGAAATTCTCATAATTAACCTTCCTTCACAGAATGGAACTAATCCATTTGTAAGGGCGTGCTAAACTCGTCTCCCTTCATGGCAAAGAACTAATCTAACCACAAGGGCATGCCAATAATCTCCCTTCATGGAAAAGAACAAATCTTAACCATAAGGGCGTGCTAAGATCACCACTTCGCGAAGGGAGGTACCATCCCAGTGGCGTCTTATGACCCCTCCTTCAAGCGGGTAAGGTCCTAGTCCGGAAAACTCTTTATAATACTTAACTCTGTAACTCATACTCATTCTACTATTATCTTATAAAGATATTATTCTTGACTATCATGCAAATATATAAAAATATCATCATTCTAATACAAACTTATCTTTAACTCTATAGCTTTGAATTTCATATGATACTTCATAATAAATAAAGAATAGTTATTTGCTATGTACCACATTAAATATACACATACTCACCTTAGATCTTGTAAAGAATGTCTAAGTGTTCAACACGTCTTTTTCCTTCCCTTGTTTCTCTATTGCTTGATCCGCACCTATACAAATTGTTTGTATCATGATATGAACTTATATTTTCATGTTTTCATACCATATTAAATATAAACTAAAGATTAGGGGATCAAACTACTCAATTAAGGTCATAATGTAAGTGAATTATACAAGTCCAGGTCACACGGGTCGTGTAGAAATCACACGGGTCGTGTTGGACTTCCAGACCTTACTGTCGGATTTCACACGGGGCGTGTCAGGATCACACAGGGGTGTGTAGAACTTACAAACCCTCTTTTTTGCTTGACTGTCCAAATCCACACGGCCCGTGTCAGGATCACACGGGGGCGTGTGACGCTGCAGACCCTAATTCCAATTTCCTACACAACTTCTAATCTTTGATCTGTTTGGTTCCAGCTCAAAACCCATTCAAATGAAGGTTAAAACATGGTATTTAGAACATTTCTAAACCTTTTATACAACACTTATTACTCCATAAACATTAGAATCAAACCAATCCTCACAAACCCGAATTCTAGGGTTCATGAGCACATTTGTCAATTCTTTTGTTTCTACTCGTTTCCAAAGGTGGAATTGAGTTCCAATGATGATTCAAACATGGTCTAAAGGTTTGAACTATAGAATTAACATTATCTTTGTACTAAATTTCGAATTCACTCATACCCTTCTACAAAAGATGGATTTATTGCTTTAAAAGATGAAGTTCTTACCTCAATTCACTTGGTAATCACCAATTCTAAGTTGTTTCTTCCAATTCCTGCTTCAATTCGTCAAAACCTTCAAGAATTCGTTCTATTTTCTTCTGGTGGAGGTAAGTCATGATTACAATAGAAGGGAATAGAATTCCCCCTCTATTTATACTTCCATACTTAGCACAAGTGACCATTTGGCCCTTCTACTTCCTTGTTGTTCACTTTTGACCCAAAACTCCTAGTATTTAGTTTAAGGTTCTTTTTCTTACACTTTTACTACTATAATGAGATATTACTACACATAAGTCCCTCATAAGGTCAAAAGACCAAAATACCCTTATTTACAACTTTCTACTTAAAAATTAAAATATAACAAACTAAGTATTACATAAGTTATATTTCTACTTACTTGATATATATATTTCTGGGTTTTCACATAACGGCTCATTGGTAATATCTTCGATCACTACATTATCTAGACTCATATTGATCAAGTGCCTACGCACACGATTTCTACGCGCAGTTCGTTCAATCTCATAATAAAAAAGAAGAGGTGATGATTGTTCACCTCGACGTGTACGCATGCACGAGTGCAAACGACAGTCAAAACCAAACCAAAAACTAAATCAACTAAATTAACAAAAAACTAAATTCAAAACAGAAAACAAAACCACAGACACTATACTTTCAAGCGCACAACTCCCCGGTAATGGCGCCAAATTTGACATCATCGCAGTCGTTGATACGGTTAAAAATACTAGATTTATTACCTTACGAGCACACTAGCTAAGTGGAAGTAAGGGACGATCCCTGGAGTCCGTGGTTGAAGTATGTGTCAAGATTTAACCAAAATATAGTGTCACTCTATAGCTGGTGGCGTTCCATACACTTCACAAAACCCGAATAAACCACAGATGCCGAAAACATCAACTATCATTAACGAACTAAACAATTCCAAATTCCAATCCAAACCAACTACACAATCTGATTCCGACGTGTATTCAGAAAATCAGAAGTGCTCAATACCAACAAATAACCAAACGAACAATTAAACATAAACCGAAATCGAAGACGCGAAATAACAAGAACCGAATGATTGCATTAAACTAAAACCAAAACCAAAAGTCGAATGGTTCTGACTTCGGGAAATATCCAGATCCGACATGTTCCTGCGAGTTCTACAATCCAGAACCGTTGGAAACGAGCGATAAACAATACCGAAAATACGAAAAATAAACTAAACAATGAAAATACCAACTTCTAATCACTGAAATCCGAAAACACGAGTCGAAGAAGCCTAGGTTCCACCTTTGGGTCAGTTCTTCGCTCCCGAAACTCGAACTAGATGCTTCTATTTATGGTTGCAAAATTTGATCAATCGCGTCGCGCAAGGGTGAAAACCGCGGCACGACCTTATCTCTAACCCCGATATTCGCTTTTTGAATGAAAAACTCGTCATCCATTCAGTGACTTTCCGCGATGCGCGTGGTCTTCAGTCCGTGGCGCGCGTGTCTTTTTGCCTGAAAAATGGACTTCCTTCAAAACTTCTTCATTTTGTACGCATTTAACCCCTGTTTGTATCATTTTTCAAACACAAGCACTAGACACGAAAAGTGAGTAATATAACAGTTTATGAGATATAATTCACTCAGAATAGGGCTCAACGACGAATAAAATACTTGATATTACTAGTCATCGTCAAGTACATCAAGAAGTAGATGAAAAGAAATTGCTATTAACCCATGAAGAATGGTCGGAACAAAACAAGAAGCAAAAGAATAGGCAAGAGTCAAGAAACAAGCAACGGGGTAATTCGAGCAACCATGGGGGACAAGGAAGAGGAAACTGGAATAACTCGAACCGTGGAAGAGGTTGTGGAAATTACCAAAACAGAGGTAACCGTGGGACAACTCAAAACCATGACAAAAGTAAAATACAGTGCTACAATTGCCAAGAATACGAGCATTATGCCGCCGAATGCAAAAACCCACGCCGAGAGAGAAATCAAGAAGCAAACTTGGTTTAAGATCACAATGACGCTGAACCAGCGTTATTATTAGCAACCTTTGTCGATGATAACGCGGGTGAAGAAGTGTTGCTTAATGAAGAAAAGGTGAATACAATATTAAGACCAGTAGGGGCGCAATCAAACATATCATAATTGTGGTACCTTGATAATGGTGCAAGCAACCACATAACGGGAGAAAAGGGTAAATTTCGTGATCTGAACAATACAGTCAAAGGCCATGTTCGATTTGGTGATGGGTCCAAAGTAAGAATTGAAGGAAAAGGTTCGATTGTGTTTAAATGCAAAAATAGAGAGTCACGTGTACTAAAAGAAGTGTATTATATACCCAGACTATGCACCAATATTATTAGTTTGGGATAATTGGCGGAGAACGGTGAACGAATTGTAATGCATGGATCATATTTATGGATTCATGATCCAAGTGGAAGATTGCTCATGAAGGTAAAACAATCAGAAAATCGTTTGTATAAAATATTCCTTGAAGATCATGAAACACGATGTTTACTTGGCGTAACAATTAAACCCACGTGGCTGTGGCATGGTCGAATGGGACATGTCAATTTCAAGGCTCTAAAACTCATGTCTGATATATAGATGGTGAACGGACTACTAAAGACCAACACCCCTTCAAGCTTGTGTGAAGGATGATTGGTAGGAAAGTAGTCACGTAAATCGTACCCGGCTCAAACCGAGTATAGAGCAGAGAGGAGGCTCGATCTTGTTCACGGGGACGTATGTGGTCCTATCTCACCACCTACACCTGTTGGTAATAATTATTTTATGCTATTAGTCGATGATTATACTAGAATAATGTGGGCATACTTATTAAAAACCAAGGATGAATCATTGAGGGTGTTTAAAGAATTTAGAACTCGTGTTGAGGTTGAGACCAATGATAAGCTCAAGACTCTCCGGACTGATCGAGGAGGCGAATTCCTTTTGACTCAGTTAACTAATTAATGCAAAGAGACGGTACTAACCTCCAATACACAACACCTTACTCCCTACAACAGAATGGCATTGTGGAGAGGCGTAATCGGATTGTAGTAGAGATGGCAAGAAGCATGCTTAAAAGCATGGAAGTACCTGATGTTTTTTGAGGTGAGGCGGTTAGTCATGCAGTCTATGCCGTAAACCGATTGTCAACGAAGGCTCTAAAAATAGCATGCCGTATGAGATGTGGACAGGGAGGAAACCCAATATTGAGCACTTACGAGTGTTTGGTTGTGTTGCACACGTGAGGGTGACTGGAAGATATCTAAAGAAATTTGAAAACAGAAGTGTAAGTCTGGTACATTTTGGAGTAGAAAGAGGGACGAAATGGTATATGTTGCTTGATCAGACACAGGGTCAATCCATATAAGTAGAGATGTAATATTTGAAGAAAATAAAAGCAGGGAATGGGGGCAGGCCACAAAAATAAAAACACACCAGGTACACCATTCACTTTTGATGTTATTACATCACAAGAAGTTTTTGAGAATGATGAAACACCCCCTGCCACATTCGAGCACTATGATGATACTCAAAACTCATCCGTCTCATCCACAGCTACATCTCAAGATCATTCCCCTCATAGTACCCCAATGACTCCAACATCCTCTCAAACGTCTCAAATAAATGATACACTAAGCTCATCTGAGAGTGAGACTCCACTCAGGACCCGTGCACTGACTGATATCTACCAAGATTGCAATGAAATTCTGTTTTTACATGATAGTGAAGAGCCTATATCCTATTCCATGACAAGTACGGATAAATATTGGATAAACACAATGAAAAGTGAGATAAATGCAATTAAGAAAAACAATTCCTGGAACTTAGTTGAGTTACCACCAAGAAGAAACCTATCGATTTGAAGTGGGTTTTCAAGATAAAAGGAGACCCGCTCGGTAACATTTTGAAGCACAAAGCGAGACTAGTCGCTAAAGGTTACGTACAAAAACACGGAGTTGATTTTGATGAAGTGTTTGCACCGATTGCTCGCATAGAAACCATAAGAATTATACTCACTCTTGCAGCAAAGAATGGTTAGATTATACACCACCTTGATGTAAAGTAAGTGTTCCTTAACGGTGACTTAGAATAGGAAGTCTATGTAACTCAACCGGACGGTTTTAGAAATAAAAAACAACCGGAAAAGGTGTATAAGTTGTCAAAGGCCCTGTATGGGTTACGCCAAGAACCTAGAGCTTGGAACTCACGAATTCACAACTGCTTGAAAGGGCTGGGCTTTACGAAAAAGAAGAATGATAATCTCTTGAGAGTAGGTGTATATGTTGATGATCTAATTCTTACTGGAAACCATAGTGAGGATGTGAAGTCTTTCAAGCAATAAATGGGTAATGAATTCGAGATGAGTGACCTTGGACTACTATCCTATTACCTTGGTATTAAAGTAAGCCAACATAACGAGGGAGTTATCCTGAAGCAATCGGCTTATGCAAAAGCCATACTTGAGAAGGCAGGAATGGGTGATTGTAACTGTTGAAATACAATAGCATAAAACAAACGCAGCGGAAACAAAAATCTAAAATCGTATTCAACCAGGATCACAAAATCACGCACATTTTTGTAACTGTAAAATCAAGAGGGTTCAAGAAATATCTTTTGAGATCAGATCTGACCTTGTTAGGAATACAAGAGCCCAAAGTAGAACTCCTCTAATGTAATCGTACCCAAGACAACGATCCAGCATCCGTTGATGTAGTATATACATTTGCATGAAGTTTTAGCACGTAATACTTAGGGTTTGTGAAGAAATCGACCGTATACCGAGGGTGCGAGTGAAAGTGACGAAAATTAGGGTTTCTTTGATCAATACAACTGAGATCTAGGGTTGTATTTATAATGCATCTCATCCCTATCTCCTCCCTTGTGGATAATGACTATTTGAAATTCAAACTGTTGATAATTTCACTTTAGTCCTTTATCATTTTTAGTTTCTAATTAATATACCTTTACTTTGGTATATTAATAAACTTAACCCTCATGTTTAATTTTTGATCTCTTTTGGCTAAATCGTCTCTTGTGTGTAACTCAAAAGGACCATACTATTTATAGTAATATTACCAACTTGTTATAACGATGGGCATATAACCAACAGTAACCTATGTAAATTTATAATGGAACCAAGGCTAGAACTCACCAAAGACGAGCAAGGAAAACCTGTTGATCCAACTCTATACAAAAGTATCGTTGGTGGGTTAAGGTATTTGACACATACACGACCCGATATTTCATACTCGGTTGGAATGGTAAGTCGTTTTATGGAAAAACCAACTTCACAGCACTTTCAAGCTGTGAAACATATCCTGAGATATGTAAAAGGGACAACTGATTATGGATTAGTGTATGCCAGAAGTAACGAAGAAGATAATGTCATTGGTTACACGGATAGTGATCACGCTAGAGATGTAAACGATAGAAGAAGCACAACGGGAATGTCATTTTATCTTAAAGAAAACCTCGTTACATGGGCCTCACAGAAGCATAAAAGTGTGGCACTCTCGTCGTGCGAAGTGGAGTTCATGGCAGTCACAAGTGCCACATGTGAAGGGATTTCAATCTGAAGACTACTTGGAGAGTTAACCGTGTTGGCGAATTTCTGATCCGATTGTGGCTTTGGCGTGTATCGGTTCAGCGATATAGATTGGAGTGAAGTCCAAACTTATCTTGTTATCAATTCAATTAAATGTGTAATTATCTAGTACTAGTTTTTAGGGATAATTGCTAGTTCAAATTGAATTAGAGATATACTACGTGATAGGCTAGTATATATAGATGCTTAAACCGTGAGGGTTGTATCTGAACCATATTGAAGTTTTGAGCAAGTTTCTTCAATCATAAAGTGCATGTTTTGGCATTATATCTCCTGTGATTTTTCTGTTATAAACTTGAGTTGGTATCAGAGCTTCGGTGAAGACGAATGACAGGCGGCTCGGTGCCACCGCCGCCGGCAAAGGAGAGCAGCTCCTTATCGTTTCAATCGCCGGTTCTAACTCAACCAACTACACGATATGACGTATGCGGATGGAAGTTTTACTCGGAATTCATGGAGTCTGAGATGTGATCGATCCCGGCTCAGACGATGCCAAGAAAAACAACATCGTGAAAGGCCTTCTGTTTCAATCAATTCCAGAAGATCTCATCTTGCAAATCGGGAACCTTAAAACCGGAAAAGAGATGTGGGAAGCCATCAAGATTCGTAATCTTGGGGCTGAACGGGTGAAGGAAGCAAGACTTCAAACGTTGACGGCTGAATTTGAGAACTTGAAGATGGCGGACACCGGTACGATAGACGACTATGCAGCAAAATTATCAGGCATTGCCTCCAAGTCAGCTACGCTTGGCGATGTCATGACGGAACACAAACTGGTAAAGAAGTTTCTTACTAGCCTTCCTAGACAGTTTGTACATATAGTAGCTGCCCTTGAACAAGTTCTCGATCTTAAAACAATTGGGTTTGAGGATGTGGTCGGAAGATTGAAGGCATACGAAGAACGGGTTAAAGAAGACGATAAGTCGAATGATTCTCAAAAATTACTTTATGCCAAAACCGAATCCACAAACAGGAACCAAAGCTCGAATAGAGGGAGAGGACGTGGCTCGAATTCACGGGGCCGAGGCCGTTTGTCGTGGTCAAGGTCAAGGTCGGGTTAATGCACAAAACCAAGGTCAACGGGACTCCTCAAAAAACCGTGATGACCAGAAGCAAAAAAGGCAAGCAGAACGAGCAACGTGACCTCTCAAACATTCACTGCTACCGTTGCGATAAGTATGGACATTTTGCATCGAGATGTCCCGATCGAAACCGGAATCATGAAGCGAACCTGAACGAGACTCAGGAGGAAGATGGAAATCATGAGGAAGGTACGTTTTTTATGATGAACTTGGTTCAAGAAACTATATTCCTAAATGAAGAAAAATATATCCCTCCTAATAACGAGTCCAAAACCGAGGAAGATAACGTGTGGTATTTGGACAATGGAGCGAGCAATCATATGACCGGGAATTATTCGTATTTTTCTGAACTAAATAAACACATAACGGGAAGGGTGAGATTCGGTGATGGATCCTGTGTATCAATAAAAGGAAAGGGATCAATTTTGTTCGAAGGCAAAAATGGCGAACAAAAACTAATGAAAGATATTTACTACATCCCTTCACTCCGGAGTAATGTGATAAGTCTTGGTCAAACCACACTATCCGGGTGTGATATTAATATGCGAGGCGATTTCCTAACCATGCGAGATAGAGACGGTAGATTGCATTTGAAAGTCCCGAGAAGTGCAAACCGCCTCTATAAGACCCGACTAAAAATTGGTAAACCTTTCTGTTTGCAAGCTAATATTGATGATGAATCGTGGTTATGGCACGCTCGTCTCGGCCATATTAACTTTGGTGCGGTCAGCTTAATGCACAAGTTCGCTAATGGAGTACCGTTAATCAAGCATCAAGACCAATTTTGCGAGTCATGCATGGTTGGTAAACAAACACGACACTCTTTCCCGAAGAAAGCATCATATAGAGCCACTAGTATCCTCGAGATGGTACACGGGGACATCTGTGGACCGGTAGATCCCCCCACCCAAGCGGGTAATGTTTATATCTTGGTACTAATTGACGATTACTCACGATATATGTGGTCCTTCCTGTTAAAACATAAGAGTGACGCGTCTAGCGTCATTAAGAGATTCAAGACGGTAATTGAAAAGCGAACCGGGAAAGAGATTAAAACATTCCACACAGACTAAGGCGGTGAATTTACTTCACATGATCTCAACCGATTTTGTGATCAAGAAGGCATAACGCGAATGTTGACGGCTCCGTATGCTCCTCAACAAAACGGTATTGTGGAGCGTAGAAACCGAACCTTACTAGAGATGAACCGATGTCTTATGAAAGCAACTAGGGTTCCAAACCCCTTTTGGGGAGAAGCGGTTCGACACGCGACGTTTATCATAAACCGAGCTCCTACGCGTGCACTAGTAGGAGTCACACCATACGAGAAGTTTTATGGTGAAAAACCAGATCTTCAAGATATAAGAGTATTTGGATGCGTGGCGCACGAAAGAATAGTTTCCAAGCACCTGAAGAAACTCGATGACAGGTCGAAACCATTGGTCTATTTCGGTAAAGAACTTGGTTCGGGAGGATGTCGCCTCTACAACCCACGTGAAAACAAGATTGTCATTAGCGCCCATGTGATATGCGATGAAAAAAGAACTTGGGATTGGAAAAATGACACTGAAAATTTAAATTATGATGACAGGGAACTGGGTATGTTCACGGTGCTATGGGAAAACAACCTCTCAATCAACGATGGTCTTCACAGAGCTGAAGCAAGCCCAGCTACCAGCAGCCAAAGTCAGCCCACTGCCGAAGCCCAGAATGGCGCAACCGATAGCCCTTCGCAAGTGTCAAACAGCCCAACTCAAGCTGAAAATTTCAGCCCTTCGCAAGTGTCCAACAGCCCAGCTCAAGCTGAAACCGAGTCCGACAGGAACTCTATTCCCGTTCCTGTACGTCGCTCGACCCGTATTACTGTGTTACCGAAAAAATTAAATGATTGTGAGCTGGACATTGATGAACTGTTGTTAACACTTGACAAGGAACCGTGGAACTATAATGAAGCTAAAGAGAAACCGGAATGGCTTAATGCAATGAAAGCCGAGATCAACTCTATCGAGAAGAACCGCACTTGGAAACTCGTGACTCTACCGAAAGACGTTACACCTATCGGGTTACGTTGGCTATTTAAAATCAAAAGAGATGCAGACGACTCAATTATGAAGTACAAGGCGCGTCTAGTTGCCAAAGGCTACGTACAACAACCCGACATTGATTTCGATGAAGTATTCGTGCCGGTAGCTCGACTCGAGACAATACGACTTCTGATCGCTCTTGCAGCCGGGAGAGGATGGAAGATTCATCACTTGGATGTCAAAACGGCATTCTTGCGTGGTGATTTAAAGGAAGATGTTTATGTTGTTCAACCCGAGGGCTTCGAGAAACCGGGAGAGAAAAATAAAGTTTATAAGCTGGCGAAAGCGTTATACGGCCTACGGCAAGCTCCAAGGGCATGGAACTTGAAACTCGATAGCATTCTAAAGAGTATGGGTTTTCAACGATGCTCTCAAGAAAAGGTTGTTTATAGAAAAGCATCAAGAGGAGAATTCATCATAGTTGCGGTGTATGTGGATGATTTATTCGTAACAGGTACATGCGTAGAGTTCTCAATCCAGTTCAAGCAAAAGATGGCAACTCAGTTTGAAATGACGGATCTTGGTGAGTTAACGTATTACTTGGGCATTGAAGTATCTCAAGAAGTAGATTGTGTGAAGATCAAACAAGAAAGTTATGTTATGAAAATCTTAAATGAAGCTGGAATGAAGGACTGTAATGCAACCTTATGCCCAATGGAACCAGGACTCAAGCTATCAAAAGCCGAAACAGAACCAGAAGTTGATGCTACTCACTATCGAAAGTTAGTGGGATGCTTACGATACCTCGTGCATACTCGTCCCGACTTGGCATACTCCGTCGGGGTAGTCAGTCGATACATGAAAAGCCCATGAGAATCACATGCACGTGCTATTAAGCAAATTCTATGCTACCTGCAAGGAACAAATTCCTTCGGGATAAAATATGATCGGTGCAAAGACATGAAGCTGCTGGGGTACAGTGATAGCAGTCATAATGTTGACTTAGATGATGGAAGAAGCACCACGGGTCATGTCTTCTATCTAGGTGCTTCGCCTATCACTTGGTGCTCCCAAAAGCAAGACACAGTGGCACTGTCTTCGTGCGAGGCTGAATTCATGGCTGCCACTGCAGCTGCGTGTCAAGCAATTTGGTTGAGGGAATTGATGGTAGAATTGACGGGGATGGAGAAACAAAGAATGCTGATTCGTGTGGATAATAAATCAGCTATTGCATTGTCTAAGAATCCGCTCTTTCATGGAAGGAGCAAACACATCCATACCCGGTATCACTTTATTCGTGAACGTGTTGAAAGTGAACAAGTGGAAGTAGAGCACATCTCTAGAGACGAGCAGAAAGCAGACCCGTTAACAAAAGCATTGGCTCGAGTCAAGTTTAAAGAGATGAGATCGTTGTTGGGTGTGCAAGAATTATCCTCAACGACTCAAAAATTCAGGGGGTGATTGTTGGCGAATTTCTGATCCGATTGTGGCTTTGGCGTGTATCGGTTCAGCGATATAGATTGGAGTGAAGTCCAAACTTATCTTGTTATCAATTATGTTGAAAATAAAAAGATCTGATCACCACAAATAAAGGTTTGCACCGTTTACCGTGTGACAGAAATATATATTAAAGATAATATGCGGAATAAATAATAATAGTTGCGAAATATAAATAAACTTGAAAGCTATAAATAATATAAATAACTGTATTTAAATGACATAAAGCGATATATAATATAAATTACAGTAATTAAATGACTTAAAGGGATAAATAATGTAAATGACTATAATTAAAATACATAAAACGATAAATAATGTAAATAACTATAATTATATAAATACATATATCAAGTAGGTTCGTCAAATGAATTGACTGAACTGGTTTGTAACTGGACTGATGGAACGACTGGTCTATCAAGTAGGTTCGTCAAATGAATTGACTGAACTAGCTTAGGGTTGGACTGGATTTCTAATAGACTGTGTCTCTAGGTGTTCTTGGTGTTCTTGGTGTTCTTCGTGTTCTTGGTGTTCTTGGTGTTGATCTTGGTGTTCTTGGTGTTGATCTTGGTGTTCTTGGTGTTCTTGGTGTTTTTGTTGGTGTTGTTGGTGTTTTTGTTGGTGTTCTTGGTGTTCTTGGTGAAGGTTTAAGGTTTGAAAATAAGATGGTGGAAGTTGGAGAGGATTTGGTGGATTTTTGGTGTTATAAATGTGTTGTTATGAAAAAATGGTGTAAAAAATGTTTATAAAGGGTGTAAAATGGGTTTTGGGTGGTTTTTGGATGATTTTCGGAACTTTAGGGACCAAAACTGTAAATATTTGGCCAAAACACGTGGGTTTGTCGCTGGGTCGGAAAATGGGTCGGCAACGGGTTTATGCGCGGGTTCTATGTGAGAGGAAAAGGATCCGGGGCGGTGTAGCGGGTTCTGATCTGGATCTCCAGACATGGATCAGGCGGAGTGGGCTGGACGCTATAGGGCTGGGCTCAGCAGCTTGGGCCGGATTTTGTTGCGGATTGGGCTGGCACTATTGCTGGTCCGATTCCTTTGTTTTTTTATTTTAATTTAAATTGTTTTTAAATGTTTTTAAAAATCCGAAATAAATCAAAATAAATTATAAAAATTCATTTTTAATTTATAAAATTAATTAAGTCTAATAAAATAAATTATTTAGAAAATATATTTCCAAAAATTCTTTTTAAACAGATTTAATTTAATTTTCTTTGTTTTGGACTTTAAAACTCTTTTTCTATTAAATTGTATCTTTTATCAAAATCAATTATTTAGAAAATAATTAAAATAACTATTCCTCAATAATCAAGTTTAATAAATGATAAATTTAACTCCAATCTTTTTGTCTAAAAATTATTTTCTTATTTTCTCGTTTAATCTCGAATCCACACAACCTGAAATAAACTGATAATATTTGTTAGATAATATAAAAACAGTCCGTCTTATTTCAATGATGGTCACATACAAAAACATTTTTCAACAATTTCCCCCTATGTGATCATTGATGAAATAAGGACAGATATAATCACATTAGAAGGTTTAATATTGAAGATTTGAGATAAAAGTTTTGTCAATGATAAGATATATATAAAACCATTGTAATCATTTTGAAAGTTTGTGACTTGGTTTTACATATCTTATGTTTTGAAAACGATTTTGAAGACTATTTGTTTCCGAATCAAAGTCTCGGGTTCGGTTATCAAAGGGTAACCATATATGTATCTAAAGAAATTTCTTAAGATTTTATAGCATTATCAATGACGAGAAGTGGTCTAACAGGTCGATTCAGATGAACGCTCATAGATATAGCTCACATTTCACTTGGGTGTTTGGTTGTTCTGGCAGCAGAACAAGTTAATGATCACTAAAAATGAGTGATATCTCTCTCTGACGACTCACACTCATATTGAAGGTGTTCATCTATGCTTTTCCTGTAAAGTCACTTAGTCTCATTATTAGATAATCAATCACATAAGACTGGTTTCGGCATTACTCAGCGGGTTTCTTCATTCATGCCATTGATGTTCACTCTCTCTCCGTCGGGAAATACATGTAGAGGGGTTTAGCAATTTTCATAGTGCAGTTTGCAACTAAGAATCCTCAGTGATGAAGGCTACAGTATCCCGGGAAATCCATTGTTGTTGCAGTTTCTTCTTTGATGGTATCCTGTTTGTTGATCAATATCGATTTATTGTAAAAAGATATTTTGTTTGAATCTGCTACAAATGAGAATAAATTTTTGTGTTTTTTTTTTTGAAAGAGTATCTGTCTTGAATGATTGAGATATCTGTTTTTCTGAAAAATGGTTAAAAACAAATCGCGGGATTTTATGATGTTTGTTTTGAAATAACCATTTGGCTGAAAGTTTGTTTTGTTTGGTATTTCTTTGGTGAATGATTTGGCTTTCTTGTTGATTCGTCTTTGAGGATTGGATGTTGATAGATCTTTGTTTCTCCTTTGGTTTTCTTATAAGAGTATGTCGTTGTTTGGAGTCTTTCCAATTTTGTGGTTGTCTTCATTTTTGGTTGGCTTTTAACTATGTAGGGATAGGTGGCATAAAAGACAATTTGTCTAGTATGTAAGAAATGAAAGTATCATCCATGGTCATTTTGATATCTAAGAAAAAATGAGACCGTGACAAGGTATGATCGGGTATACCTTATAGCAATAGTGACACACCTAAGCTCACAAGAATTGAATTCCACAATGATTTAGATCGACGAGGCACAAATTCTCACATGGGTTTTTGTTTTCATCTGAACCTCCTAACCTTATGTCCCTTGATTGTTTAAAATCGTCAATAATGAAATAAAATCGAAAGAAATAAAGTTATATACATTATGAAAAGTAGGAGATTTGAACCTTCACTCCAATTGAGAATCAATATGACTTAAAATCTTCATCGAGCATAAGCATCTGAAAATTAAGTCAAAAGACGATTAATCACAAGGTTCTATTAAAGCTTATTATGACAAGTCTTTTATTGTATTTTTGAAAATTTGTTTTTCTGAATGTTTTTGGAAATTTTGGTTATTTGAATGTTTTGGTTTTTTTTTTTTGGTTTGTGTGGTGAGAATGAGGTAATGAAAGTTCCCCCATATATGATGCATTGGGATCATTTTGGACAGGTGGATTGGGAGTGTTCAAAGAGGGATTTAGTGTTGGTGGTTCCCCCTCGATTTGACCTGCATTTTCTTGGTTTGATTGTGAAGTTTCTGCATCGGAGGTACCATGGGTTTGAAGTCTCGTAGAAAACTCTGGTTTCTTGTCATATGCTTGGAGCAGCCACTATCAATATATTATGTATCATAATTGGGTTCTCCAGCATTAAGTACCTGCAATCAGACAGAAAGTTTAGGTACCCAAATCTGAATGGGTCCTGGTTTGTCAGTTGTTGTTATTTTGGGTGCTTTGCTTAATGAAGTTATTGTAGCATTTAATTTCATGTTGCTGTAATTGTTTGGTTTATGAGGATGGAATGGTTGAGGTTTGATTTGATTTATCAAATTTACCCAAAACATTATTTGTTTTTGATATCCTGTGGGTTGATAAGATCTGTGATTTGGTGAAAGATATCCTAGATGTGAAGATTTGTTTGAAAATTTTTCTTCATATATTGGGTATGATGAGCGGTTTTGAAAAGGTTTTTGATAATGTTTTGGTTTTTGTTTGGAAACCTGTTTATGAGGTATAACGTAGGGTTTAACTGGTTTCTTTGGTTGGTTTTCAAAAACATTTGGCTTGACAAGTGGGGTTTTGGTGACTTGAATGGATTTTGCTTGTTCAATTTCAAAAGATTCTCTTCCATTTCCTGGTCTGTAATTTGTATCAATTTTGCCAGTTCCTAAGGTGTTTGCCTTAGTGAAAATATCATCACTCAATTTTCTAGCAATATTGATAGAATTCAGTTTTCCTTGAAATCTTTGATTTTCAGATTCAAGAAGTTTGATTTGTTTTGAAGAATCATCTAGTTTTAGAATCAAACTAGTGTTTCTGTCAATTAAATCTTGAATTTTTATTTTTAATTGAAGGACTTCTATTTCTAAGGTATCTTTTATTTCAGATGGAAAAACAGATTGATTTTGTATTTCTAAGTCCTTTTTTGTTTTAGAGCTTCATTTAATTGTTCTAAGACGTGATTATAATATTCCGATTTTCTTTCAACGTCTCTTTCTAATTTGGTTTTTGTTCTTGTTGATTCTCCAAATTTGAGTTGCAGGTTTTGTAACTCAGATTTGCAAATATCAGAATTGACAATTGTGTCATGGTATGTTTTGAGATCAGCTTCTAGACTTTTCTTAATTTTGGTTATGTGGGACTCAAAAGTTGTTTTTGAAAATCCAAGTTCAGAGATCATAGACCATACATGTTCTATGACATTGGGAGCTCTTGAGTTGTTCGCGGAAGGCATTTTGTTTTAATTTTTTTTAAAGATTTTTTAATAATTTTTTTTGAAAGGATTTTGAACAAGTGATATTAAAATGAAATATTCAAAGAAAAGCTTATGGAAGGTTTATATAAACGCTAACCAAAAGTTTTCGACGAAAATTTCAAAATAAATCACACAAGCTCTGATACCAATTGTTGAAAATAAAAAGATCTGATCACCACAAATAAAGGTTCGCACCGTTTACCGTGTGACAGAAATATATATTAAAGATAATATGCGGAATAAATAATAATAGTTGTGGAATATAACTAAACTTGAAAGCTATAAATAATATAAATAACTGTATTTAAATGACATAAAGCGATATATAATATAAATTACAGTAATTAAATGACTAAAAGGGATAAATAATGTAAATGACTATAATTAAAAGACATAAAACGATAAATAATGTAAATAACTATAATTATATAAATACATATATCAAGTAGGTTCGTTAAATGAATTGACTGAACTGGTTTGTAACTGGACTGATGGAACGACTGGTCTATCAAGTAGGTTCGTCAAATGAATTGACTGAACTGGCTTAGGGTTGGACTGGATTTTTAATAGACTGTGTCTCTAGGTGTTCTTGGTGTTCTTAGTGTTCTTAGTGTTATTCGTGTTCTTGGTGTTGATCTTGGTGTTCTTGGTGTTTTTGTTGGTGTTCTTGGTGTTTTTGTTGGTGTTCTTGGTGTTCTTGGTGAAGGTTTAAGGTTTGAAAATAAGATGGTGGAAGTTGGAAAGGATTTGGTGGATTTTTGGTGTTATAAATGTTTTGTTTTGAAAAAATGGTGTAAAAAATGGTTATAAAGGGTGTAAAATGGGTTTTGGGTGGTTTTTGGATGATTTTCGGAACTTTAGGGACCAAAACTGTAAATATTTGGCCAAAACACGCGGGTTTGTCGCTAGGTCGGAAAATGGGTCGGCAACGGGTTTATGCGCGGGTTCTATGTGAGAAGAAACGGATCCAGGGCGGTGTAGCGGGTTCGGATCTGGATCTCCGGACATGGATCAGGCGGAGTGGGCTGGACGCTATTGGGCTGGGCTCAGCAGCTTGGGCCGGATTTTGTTGCGGATTGGGCTGGCACTATTGCTGGTCCGATTCCTTTGTTTTTTATTTTAATTTAAATTGTTTTTAAATGTTTTTAAAAATCCGAAATAAATCAAAATAAATTATAAAAATTCATTTTTAATTTATAAAATTAATTAAGTCTAATAAAATAAATTATTTAGAAAATATATTTCCAAAAATTCATTTTAAATAGATTTAATTTAATTTTCTTTTATAATTTTCTTTGTTTTGGACTTTAAAACTCTTTTTCTATTAAATTGTATCTTTTATCAAAATCAATTATTTAGAAAATAATTAAAATAATTATTCCTCAATAATCAAGTTTAATAAATGATAAATTTAACTCCAATCTTTTTGTCTAAAAATTATTTTCTTATTTTCTCGTTTAATCTCGAATCCACGCAACCTGAAATAAACTGATAATCTTTGTTAGATAATATAAAAACAGTCCGTCTTATTTCAATGATGGTCACATACAAAAACATTTTTCAACAAATTCAATTAAATATGTAATTATCTAGTACTAGTTTTTAGGGATAATTGCTAGTTCAAATTGAATTAGAGATATACTACGTGATAGGCTAGTATATATAGATGCTTAAACCGTGAGGGTTGTATCTGAACCATATTGAAGTTTTGAGCAAGTTTCTTCAATCATAAAGTGCATGTTTTGGCATTATATCTCCTGTGATTTTTCTGTTATAAACTTGAGTTGATAGCATAACTTTCTTGTTTGATCTTCAAGTCAAGTTTAAAGAGATGAGATCCTTGTTGGGTGTGCAAGAATTATCCTCAACGACTCAGAAATTCAGGGGTGATTGTTGGCGAATTTCTGATCCGATTGTGGCTTTGGCGTGTATCGGTTCAGCGATATAGATTGGAGTGAAGTCCAAACTTATCTTGTTATCAATTCAATTTGAACTAGCAATTATCCCTAAAAACTAGTACTAGATAATTACACATTTAATTGATTTGATAACAAGATAAGTTTGGACTTCACTCCAATCTATATCGCTGAACCGATACACGCCAAAGCCACAATCGGATCAGAAATTCGCCAACGATCACCCCCTGAATTTCTGAGTCATTGAGGATAATTCTTGCACACCCAACAAGGATCTCATCTCTTTAAACTTGACTCGAGCCAATGCTTTTGTTAACGGGTCTGCTTTCTGCTCGTCTCCAGAGATGTGCTCTACTTCATCTTGTTCACTTTCAACACGTTCACGAATAAAGTGATACCGGGTATGGATGTGTTTGCTCCTTCCATGAAAGAGCGGATTCTTAGACAATGCAATAGCTGATTTATTATCCACACGAATCAGCACTCTTTGTTTCTCCATCCCCGTCAATTCTGCCAACAATTCCCTCAACCAAATTGCTTGACACGCAGCTGCAGTGGCAGCCATGAATTCAGCCTCGCACGAAGACAGTGCCACCGTGCCTTGCTTTTGGGAGCACCAAGTGATAGGCGAAGCACCTAGATAGAAGACATGACCCGTGGTGCTTCTTCCATCATCTAAGTCAACATTATGACTGCTATCACTGTACCCCAGCAGCTTCATGTCTTTGCACCGATCATATTTTATCCCGAAGGAAGTCTTTCCTTGCAGGTAGCGTAGAATTTGCTTAATAACACGTGCATGTGATTCTCTTGGGCTTTGCATGTATCGACTGACTACCCCGACCGAGTATGCCAAGTCGGGACGAGTATGCACGAGGTATCGTAAGCATCTCACTAACTTTTGATAGTGAGTAGCATCAACTTCTGGTTCTGTTTCGGCTTTTGATAGCTTGAGTCCTGGTTCCATTGGGCATAAGGTTGCATTACGGTCCTTCATTCCAGCTTCATTTAAGATTTTCATAGCATAACTTTCTTGTTTGATCTTCACACAATCTACTTCTTGAGATACTTCAATGCCCAAGTAATACGTTAACTCACCAAGATCCGTCATTTCAAACTGAGTTGCCATCTTTTGCTTGAACTGGATTGAGAACTCTACGCATGTACCTGTTACGAATAAATCATCCACGTACACCGCAACTATGATGAAGTCTCCTCTTGATGCTTTTCTATAAACAGCCTTTTCTTGAGAGCATCGTTGAAAACCCATACTCTTTAGAATGCTATCGAGTTTCAAGTTCCATGCCCTTGGAGCTTGCCGTAGGCCGTATAACGATTTCGCCAGCTTATAAACTTTATTTTTCTCTCTCCGGTTTCTCGAAGCCCTCGGGTTGAACAACATAAACATCTTCCTTTAAATCACCATGCAAGAATACCGTTTTGACATCTAAGTGATGAATCTTCCATCCTCTCCCGGCTGCGAGAGCGATCAGAAGTCGTATTGTCTCGAGTCGAGCTACCGGCGCGAATACTTCATCGAAATCAATGCCGGGTTGTTGTACGTAGCCTTTGGCAACTAGACGCGCCTTGTACTTCATAATTGAGCCGTCTGCATTTCTTTTGATTTTAAATAGCCAACGTAACCCGATAGGTGTAACGTCTTTCGGTAGAGTCACGAGTTTCCAGGTGCGGTTCTTCTCGATAGAGTTGATCTCGGCTTTCATTGCATTAAGCCATTCCAGTTTCTCTTTAGCTTCATTATAGTTCCGCGGTTCCTCGTCAAGTGTTAACAACAGTTCATCAATGTCCAGCTCATAATCATTTAATTTTTTCGGTAACACAGAAATACGGGTCGAGCGACGTACCTGAACGGGAGTAGAGTTGCTGTCGGACTCGGTTTCAGCTTGAGCTGGGCTGTTGGACACTTGCGAAGGGCTGAAATTTTCAGCTTGAGTTGGGTTGTTTGACACTTGCGAAAGGCTATCGGTTGCGCCATTCTGGGCTTCGGCAGTGGGCTGACTTTGGCTGCTGGTAGCTGGGCTTGCTTCAGCTCTGTGAAGACCATCGTTGATTGAGAAGTTGTTTTCCCACAGCACAGTGAACATACCCGGTTCCTGTCATCATAATTTAAATTTTCAGTGTCATTTTTCCAATCCCAAGTTCTTTTTTCATCGCATATCACATGGGCGCTAATGACAATCTTGTTTTCACGTGGGTTGTAGAGGCGACATCCTCCCGAACCAGATTCTTTACCGAAATAGACCAATGGTTTCGACCTGTCATCGAGTTTCTTCAGGTGTTTGGAAACTATTCTTTCGTGCGCCACGCATCCAAATACTCTTATATCTTGAAGATCCGGTTTTTCACCATAAAACTTCTCATAGGGTGTGACTCCTACTAGTGCACGCATAGGAGCTCAGTTTATGATAAACGTCGCGTGTCAAACCGCTTCTCCCCAAAAGGGGTTTGGAACCCTAGTTGCTTTCATAAGACATCGGGTCATCTCTAGTAAGGTTCGGTTTCTACACTCCACAATACCGTTTTGTTGAGGTGCATACAGAGCCGTCAACATTCGTCTTATGCCTTCTTGATCACAAAATCGGTTGAGATCATGTGAAGTAAATTCACCGCCTCTGTCTGTGTGGAATGTTTTAATCTCTTTCCCGGTTTGCTTTTCAATTACCGTCTTGAATCTCTTAATGACGCTAGACGCGTCACTCTAATGTTTTAACAGGAAGGACCACATATATCGTGAGTAATCGTCAATTAGTACCAAGATATAAACATTACCCGCTTGGGTGGGGGGATCTACCGGTCCATAGATGTCCCCGTGTACCATCTCGAGGATACTAGTGGCTCTATATGATGCTTTCTTCGGGAAAGAGTGTCGTGTTTGTTTACCAACCATGCATGACTCGCAAAGTTGGTCTTCATGCTTGATTAACGATACTCCATTAGCTAACTTGTGCATTAAGCTAACCACACCAAAGTTAATATGGCCGAGACGAGCGTGCCATAACCACGATTCATCATCAATATTAGCTTGCAAACAGAAAGGTTTACCAATTTTTAGTCGGGTCTTATAGAGGCGGTTTGCACTTCTCGGGACTTTCAAAAGCAATCTACCGTCTCTATCTCGCATGGTTAAGAAATCGCCTCGCATATTAATATCACACCCGGATAGTGTGGTTTGACCAAGACTTATCACATTACTCCGGAGTGAAGGGATGTAGTAAATATCTTTCATTAGTTTTTGTTCGCCGTTTTTGCCTTCGAACAAAATTGATCCCTTTCCTTTTATTGATACACAGGATCCATCACCGAATCTCACCCTTCCCGTTATGTGTTTATTTAGTTCAGAAAAATATGAATAATTCCCGATCATATGATTGCTCGCTCCATTGTCCAAATACCACACGTTATCTTCCTCGGTTTTGGACTCGTTATTAGGAGGGATATATTTTTCTTCATTTAGGAATATAGTTTCTTGAACCAAGTTCATCATAAAAAAAACGTACCTTCCTCATGATTTCCATCTTCCTCCTGAGTCTCGTTCAGGTTCGCTTCATGATTCAGGTTTCGATCTGGACATCTCGACGCAAAATGTCCGTACTTATCGCAACGGTAGCACTGAATGTTTGAGAGGTCACGTTGCTCGTTCTACTTGCCTTTTTTGCTTCTGGTCATCACGGTTTTTTGAGGAGTCCCGTTGACCTTGGTTTTGTACATTACCCCGACCTTGACCTTGACCACGACCACGGCCTCGGCCCCGTGAATTCGAGCCACGTCCTCTCCCTCTATTCGAGCTTTGGTTCCTGTTTGTGGATTCGGTTTTGGCATAAAGTAATTTTTGAGAATCATTCGACTTATCGTCTTCTTTAACCCGTTCTTCGTATTCCTTCAATCTTCCGACCACATCCTCGAACCCAATTGTTTTAAGATCGAGAACTTGTTCAAGGGCAGCTACTATATGTACAAACCGTCTAGGAAGGCTAGTAAGAAACTTCTTTACCAGTTTGTGTTCCGTCATGACATCGCCAAGCGTAGCTGACTTGGAGGCAATGCCTGATAATTTTGCTGCATAGTCGTCTATCGTACCGGTGTCCGCCATCTTCAAGTTCTCAAATTCAGCCGTCAACGTTTGAAGTCTTGCTTCCTTCACCCGTTCAGCCCCAAGATTACGAATCTTGATGGCTTCCCACATCTCTTTTCCGGTTTTAGGGTTCCCGATTTGCAAGATGAGATCTTCTGGAATTGATTGAAACAGAAGGCCTTTCACGATGTTTTTCTTGGCATCGTCTGAGCCGGGATCGATCACATCCCAGACTCCATGAATTCCGATTAAAACTTCCATCCGCATACGCCATATCGTGTAGTTGGTTGAGGTTAGAACCGGCGATTGAAACGATAAGGAGCTGCTCTCCTTTGCCGGCGGCGGTGGCACCGAGCCGCCTGTCATTCGTCTTCACCGAAGCTCTGATACCAACTCAAGTTTATAACAGAAAATCACAGGAGATATAATGCCAAAACATGCACTTTATGATTGAAGAAACTTGCTCAAAACTTCAATATGATTCAGATACTACCCTCACGGTTTAAGCATCTATATATACTAGCCTATCACGTAGTATATCTCTAATTCAATTTGAACTAGCAATTATCCCTAAAAACTAGTACTAGATAATTACACATTTAATTGAATTGATAACAAGATAAGTTTGGACTTCACTCCAATCTATATCGCTGAACCGATACACGCCAAAGCCACAATCGGATCAGAAATTCGCCCGGAAGAAACGTTAGTCCTATAGTATTATATGTGGACAACAAATCAGCTTTGGAGTTAATGAAGAACCCGGTATTTCACGGAAGAAGCAAGCATATAGATACTCGTTTCCATTTCATTCGTGAACGTGTAGAGAAAGGAGTTGTTGTGGTAAAGCATGTGGGAACTAATGAACAGAAAGCTGATATACCTACAAAGTCAATGGCAAAAAATAAGTTTGAAGAAATGAGGAACTTGCTGGGAATAAAGCAGGTTACAAGTTCTGGACTAGGAGGGAGAATGATAGCGTAATCCAGAAAAAGAAGAAGTTTAAATATTAGTTTAATAGTTTCTTTATTTAAATAGATTTATCTCCAAGTTTTAGATAAGAATAGTTTAGTATTTATCTAGTTTTCTTTAGTTATAAAATAGGAGTTTATTGTTGACGTTAATGTAAGTTTTTCCAGTTTTCCAGTTTACGTATTTTCCTCTATTCTTGGTTCCCCTGTTTTCTGTTTTCACCTCAATTATCTTTGCCATTCTCTAAGAATCACGTGAAGTGGTTCTAACAACTTGCACGTCCCCTGCAAAACAAAAAAAAAAAGTTCCTTTGTTTCTATGATTTGTGTGAGAATATATGAATACAAAGAAAGTGTTTACTGTGATCTCTAATTTGTGTGAGAATATATGAATACGGAAAAAAAAAATTATAAATTCGTTTTTGGTATCTGCTTTACCTAAAAAAATTTAATGGATTTTGTTTGTATGTGTGTGAGTGTATGTTTACATATTTGTTTCTGTGAATTGTGTGTATGTTTTTTGTATGTGTTTATTATATTTTATTACAATTTATACATGCTTTCAAGAACATTCGTATTTCTTACGTGTTGTGTGTTTATGTGTGTGTTTCAGTGTGTGTATCTGTGTTTGTGTATCTGTTTGTTTTTGTGTGTGTGTGTGTTCGGTTTGAAATTCAGGGTGCAGGGTATATGCAAGAGGCGTGTGTATATGCGTGTGCCTTTGTTGACCTTGCGTGATTTGACAAAATGAGAAAATGGGTGCATGGATGTGTGGAGGTTTACAGGGAACAGGAAGAAAAGGGCGAAGTTAAATATGGCAACATGCAACGTGGCTATTGTGCTATTGTTTCCACGATTAGTACTATCCATTGCTTGTTTAAGGTTAATTAGTGGCAATATGGTTGCAACTCAAAGGGGTTCAAATTGATCAAGTGTTAAAATGATGTGTCTTCAACCGGGTGATGAGGTATTGTCTTCACTATTTAATTATTGGTCATAGATTTTTCGATCACCATTATGTATTTTCAAGTATTTGTTCTTCCTCAGTTATCTTTCTTTCACTTTGTTTAACACCAACTTTAGGGCTTTTTTATGCACAGGAGTTATTATTATTATAATACCCTAATTTATTTATTTCTTGTGAATTCTAGGTGAAATACGTTTATGCTCTAGAAGTTTATGTTTTTACCTAGAATTAATGTTTGGTGGCTTGGTTAACAACTAACGTAAATAACCTACATTTATCATAGCTAGGTGAATGTCCATCCGTTGTACGGAAAGCAAAATTATGTAGTTTAGAAAATGATGAAATCTACAAATTTGAACGATAATTGAATAATAGTTCATAGTTTAGAAAAGGATTTCATTGTCACTCAAGTATCTTGGAAAATACACTTTTAATGACAATAACATCGGTACATGTTAATGGTGTGTGTTGTACGATATATAGTAAAAACTACACATCGCACGACATATGCAATTTGGAATTTTGAAAAGCACAAATTGTTTCGCAAAAGCTCAAATTGCATTATGTTGTATGATGCATATGGTTTTATGCACATTGGAGAAGATTCATAACTCATATTGAAACCGACTTGCTATCTTTAAAGTTCGACCTCTTTAAAATAATAATACTTAAATTGTAACGTCCCAAATTCCGTAATAAAATTTTCATTTGTTAAAAACGATTTAAATACATAAAAAGGTTTGCCAACTAAAAACCATTCAAATTAAAACTTATTATTTAAACATGTAAAACGTATTTATCAAAACATTTACAAACATTATCCAGCGGAATGCTTATTCATTGAAATCTCAGATGTGGTACAGTTGTGCCGTGCTCCAAGCTCAAGCCGACAAGTTCTTGAAAAATAGTTAGGGTAAAAGGGTAAGCACAAAGCTTAGTGAGTTCCCCAAAAATACCACATGATCCATCAAATAAAAACATTGTTGGCTCCCGGGCTTGCCTCGATCCACCGGTAAACATCGTGTGACTCTCGGGCTTGTCTCGATCCGTCATCGGCACTCGGGCTTGCCCCGATCCGCCGGTAAACATCGTGTGACTCTCGGGCTTGCCCCGATCCGCCGGAAATCATCGCCATCGGCTTTCGCCGAAAAACATCATCATTGGCTTTCACCGGCAAACACGTAAAGCACAAGTAATCACATTATTACACAAAGTAATAAAGACTATCTATGCATGTAATATCACCCATAGTATAGTGAGAAGACTCACCTGATCCGCGATCTTAAGCTAGACAACACTCCACGCAAGCGTCCCCAGATCCCGACAATAAGAACTTCCTAACAAATGTAAACTTCACTTAAAACATCCTGAACCCCAAACAAGATAAACTTCTAAGACCAGTACCCCGAACCCCAAAGTTTGACCAAAAGTCAAACAGGTCAAAAGGTTACGGTGAACAGTCTCAAGACTCATCACGCTTAAATGGTTATGCTTAAACGTTATCTCTTTTACTAAACATGGTTTTTACACAAAAGGGCATTATGTATTTTAAAATACATCTTTTATAAATTTAATAAATCTTTACACTCATTTGGCGTAATTACAAAATTATAGAAATTCATTTATCATACCTTTAAATTAATTTAATCTAAAACTTCATAAACTTTAATCACTAAAGCTAAATCCACGCATCCTAGATTTAATCATATTAAGGGGTCCAAGATCAAACCCAAGACCAAAGCCCATCTAATAATCCACTTAACAAGTAACTTAAATCCAAGGTAATGGCCCAACAGACCAAGGTTGCAGCCCACTACACCAAAAGCCCAACACGTTACCTAAAGTGAATATAAGTCAAAATCGTTACCTCCTTCCTCTTCCTCTGATTGCCGCACGCTCTCCTCCGCCTCCCTCACGAGACATTCACGATCACCGGCGATACGCCCTCACCGACAGTCGCGATCAATCTCTTTTCCGGCATTGGCATCTCAACCAGTCCCACTGCTACATCTCTGATCCCAAGATATCTGGCCATCCTTCCCGTCCCTTTCTTCATCCCGCGATAACAGTGAAGCATTGTTGCTGCACCCTTGGCCTTAGTCATTTCCAAAGGTAATAACTTCCCGATGCAATGCTTCCCACCGACGATGCCTCAGTCCCCGATGGCGTCTCCGTCTCCGGAGATACGGACCAGACTGCTCCTTCCACCAATGACTGTTACACCTCCCCACTCTCAACCTCCTTGCTTCTGTTCCTCGTTTTCTAGCGAGCATTCTTGAAAAACAGTTAGGGTAAAAGGGTAAGCACAAAGCTTAGTGAGTTCCCTAAAAATACCACATGATCCATCACATAAAAACATTGTTGGCTCTTGGGCTTGCCTTGATCCACCGGTAAACATCGTGTGACTCTCAGGCTTGCCTCGATCCGTTATCGGCACTCGGGCTTGCCCCGATCCGCCGGTAAACATCGTGTGACTCTCGGGCTTGCCCCGATCCACCGGAAATCATTGCCATCGGCTTTCGCCGACAAACATCGTCATTGGCTTTCACCGGCAAACACGTAAAGCACAAATAATCACATTATTACACAAAGTAATAAAGACTATCTACGCATGTAATATCACCCATAGTATAGTGAGAAGACTCACCTGATCTGCGAAATCAAGCTAGACAACACTCCACGGGAGCGTCCCCAGATCCCGACAATAAGAAGTTCCTAACAAAGGTAAACTTCACTTAAAACAACCTAAACCCCAAACAAGATAAACTTCTAAGACCAGTACCCCGAACCCCAAAGTTTGACCAAAAGTAAAACTGGTCAAAAGGTTAACGGTCAAAAATCAATGTCAACGGTGAACAGTCTCAAGACTCATCACGCTTAAATGGTTATGCTTAAACGTTATCTCTTTTACTGAACATGGTTTTTACACAAAAGGGCATTATGTATTTTAAAATACATCTTTTATAAATTTAATTCATATTTACACTCATTTGGCGTAATTAAGAAATTATTGAAATTCATTTATAATACGTTTAAATTAATTTAATGTAAAACTTTATAAACTTTAATCGCTAAAGCTAAATCCACGCATCCTAGATTTAATCATATTAACGGGTCCAAGATCAAACCCAAGACCAAAGCCCATCTAGTAATCCACTTATCAAGTAACTTAACTCCAAGGTAATGGCCCAACAGACCAAGGTTCCAACCCACTACACCAAGATTCCAACACGTGACCTAAAGTGAAACTAAGTCAAAATCGTTACCTCCTTCCCCTTCCTCTGATCGCCGCACACTCTCCTCCGCCTCCCTCACCAGACATTCACGATCACCGGCGACGCGCCCTCACCGACAGTCGCGATCAATCTCTTTTCTGGCAATGGGGTCTCAACCCGTCCCACTGCTACACCTTCGATCCCAAGATGGCTGGCCATCCTTCCCATCCTTTTCTTCATCCCGCGATACACAATGAACCATCGTTGCTGCACCCTTGGCCTTCATCATTTCCGACAGGTAATAGCTTCCCGATGAAATGCTTCCCACCGACGATGCCTCAGTCCCCGATGGCATCTCCGTCTCCGAAGATAAGGACCAGACTGCTCCTTCCACCAATGACTGTTACACTTCCCCACTCTCGACCTCCTTGCTTCTGTTCCTCGTTTTCTAGCGAGCATTCTTCAATCTGATAGCTATCTTCCTCAAAACTTCGGCGAAGGCGTCCCAAACTGCCCTTACTCTCACCGCCATCCGTCCCCTCTCTTCTACGCTTCATAGGGTACCTACCTTGCATACACTCACGCGCACTAGAACCCAGTGGACTCATTAGATTAAACTCGTGAACCCCACCGGTGAATTGCTTCAATCCCTCATGGGTGTAATAACCCACTCTCGTCTCTCGGTTCCTCATCCCTGATTCACAGAAACAACTAGCATCACACCACAAAACCTATATCGAGCCTCCACCCTCTCTATATCTCTCTCGATTATTGACAATGGTCGCCGAATAGGACCACCGGTCGGTCATATCCTACTATTTTTGCACTAACAAACTTCCCGACACTCCATCTCCGAATAGCACATTCTCTCTCTCTCTCTCTAGCTGACATTCTTTCCATCACCAACATTCTTTCTTTCTTTTTCCCATTCTGTTGGAATTGCTACAACACGTACACCAACCAGAATGGATACAAAACATGCCTAACATGGTGATATTACCTTAGGCTGAAGGGTGTGCAAGACTCCCATGACAACCAAAGACTCCCGCTACGTCAGCGCCATGTCACAAAGACTTCCAAGACTTCTACTAGGGGTGTGCAAGACTCCCATGACTACCCTTTTAATTTCCACGTCACGTTTTTATTTTACGTTTTTTTAATTAAAACCAAACATTAAATTAAATTTAAATTAAAACATTATATTAATTAAAAACCATAATAGTAAAATTAAAAAAACATTACATTAAATTAAAAAAGACATAAAAAAAATTAAACATGTCCTAAATTAATTTAAAATAAAAAACATTTCCTAGTCGTCGTCGTTGTCGGTTTCGTCGTTGCGATTCGCGTACACTTACTCCGTCAAATCGTGTCGGAGATTGGCATTCATTTCCGCATTGTGTATTTCTAGTACGCCTAAAGTATGACTCGCTATCGGGAACAAATTGTGTCGGCACCTGTGTCATATGATGACGTTAATAGATGCAAATATTTTGACATTTTTCTTCAATTATCATATTGTGTAATACGATAACACCGTACATTACTTTGCGTATGTTGTCGAGGTGCCATGCTCGTGACGGGTTTTGCACTATAGTCCATCTCTTTTTTAGGACACCGAATGCACGTTCCACATCTTTCCGTGCGGACTCTTGACGTTGTGTGAATAGTACCCGTTTCTCATCAATCGGGTGTTGGTACGCCTTTACAAATGTGGAATAATTTGGATATATACCGTCGGTGAGTAAATACCCACGTGGGTATTCGGAGTCGTTCACTTTAAACGGAACGTCCGCCGATTTGCCTAGTAGGATATCATTGAATATCGGCGATGAATCTAGAACGTTTAGATCGTTGTTCGCCCCCGGAACCCCGAAGTACGCATGCCAAATCCATAAATCTTGTGACGCCACCGCTTCTAGTATTAGGGAAGATGTGTCGTGATGACCTCCGGTGTATTGTCCTTCCCAATCGTTTGGACAATTTGCCCAATCCCAATGCGTACAATCTATGCTACCGAGCATACCCGGTAGACCATGTGACTGGTGATGTGTCGCATATAGTTCTTCAACATCGTTTCGTGTGGGTTTTCGCAAATAAATAGGATCGTAAAACTCATATATATATTCACAAAAAGCATACATACTTTCCCGAGCGGTTTTGGCCGACATCCGCAACTATTCGTCCACGGCGTCAAAAGAGTATCCATAACGCAAAAGACGAAGAGCCGCTCCACATTTTTGGTATGGCGTAAAACCCCTTTTGCCTCGTCCGTCGTATCGCAGTTGGAAAAGTTCGTAGTTGGCTTCCAAATCGTGCACGATCCGTAGAAACAGTGATCGGGTCAAACGAAACCGGCTTTTGAAATCCTTATCGTCATACACGCAATCTTCGGAAAAATAGTCGCGAAGAAAATTTTCATGTCCTTCTTCTCGGTTTCTGTTTTTCGCCGCTAATCGCCGCCTTTTTTCGGGAGTTTCAGCTTGGTTCACGAGAATATTTGCGACTTCCATCATTGCCGCGAATACCAAATCATCACCCGAGTCGTCTGAATCCGAATGGAAATCCATATGAATATTGAGAGAAAGTGTAGTTTTGTATTTGTAGTTGTGTGTGATTATGTGTTTGAAATGTGTGTGTGTGTGTATATATATATATATATATATATATATATATATATATATATATATATATATATATATATATATATATATATATATATATATATATATATATATATATATATATATATAGTGAAATTAAAAAAAACTGATTTTTTTATTCCAACGGTCACAAACGTCAATCACAAAATTTGAAAAGGGGCGACGTCTTCACGCGTGCGTAGGAGGATGACCCAAGGACGCAGCTGGTGGAGGACGGGGGGGGGGGGGGGGGGGGAGGGGGTCCGTGTGTGGCACACCCTTCGGCCTTAACGCACTCTTATTTGGCTTTTCTAACAAAAATACAAAAATACTGTCTCAAGAACTACTTACCACATATGTCTAATTATTAACCTGCCCCTTATTTCATCCATTGGATTTGTCTTTATTGAAAAATTACCAAATTACCTTCCTTTTAGATGTATTTGTCATATTAAGTGAAATTACCTAGATACCCTTATTCTAATACCCAATTATCTTAATATAGATTTACTACATTACCCCTATTTGAAACTAATTATAATGAAGTTGGTTATTCTGACAAAGTCTATTCATATTCTATAAAATTACTAATTCTTTCGTACTTTATATATAGCGACCAAAAGATTAACATGATACAGAACGTATGATTCTTAATAGGCTAATGTCTAAATATGCAATTCTATAAAATAACGATCCCAAGGCAGACGACTTCCAAAACATGAGCAAATTCTGAAAATAGTCTGTTTGTTTTGTTTATTAGCATTTTAGAATGAAATTCATTTCATGGATTCAAGCCCAAAACCTCTAGCCCGAAAACACTAATGTTACATAAACTTTCAAATATAAATTTCCTTGAACTTTAATTATTTGGAAATGTTTCCAACAATAAAAATGATTAATGATTTATATAATTGTTTTAACATTGAGAGAAACATTTATTTATAGACTAAGAAAGCTTCCTACGTTGGTTTATCATGACGATGTGGAATCAAACTTTCCTTCATAGTGTTCTACTTTGTGTCATTTTCTCATCCCACAACTTATGGAAAATCAAACATCTATAAATAAAGAGACGAATACATTTCTAATCTCATACAACTTAAGAAACAAATTTCGAGGAAAAGAAATCATCTATAAGTAGAGAGGCTAAAACCATTTCTCTCCTATATTTGTTCTTTTGTGTTCTTGATTCTAACCGACGTAGGTATCGATCGCAACGTTCCATCTACCACTGATTTCTGTTTTATGACCAATTTTGTAATATTTGGATGGGTACCCAACGGTGTCCACTTCTATTTTTTTAAATTATTCAAATAAATGTGGTACATGACATCTATTACAAGATTTATATAGATATAAATTAGTATACTTGTTTGAACTTTCAACATTGTTTAAACATTTCTTGTTTGAAATTTTATGTATATAAATCTTAATGAATGTGAAAAAAATTACAACGTTGTCACTACACATTAAACTATGACGCACGACGCATTATTAACTTGCATCCCAATCAGGGTCTTAATGGTTTTTAACTTATTTTAATATTTCATCTTTTAGTTGCTCTGCTTTTGGAAGATAAAACAAAATAGTAGAATACATTGAAACTTTGAGATAAAACATGTTTTTATGATAAATTAACCATTAATTAACAATAACTTGTGAAAACCTTGGTTTAATCAACACTATAGGATAAGACAACCTAATGTGTGGTATCATATAAGAGAAATATAAAACGTTATATAGACTTCCAACCTAGTTGGGTTTTTAAAAGTTTTAACTAATTTTAACTTCACTTTAAAGTTTCAATACTTCTATAAGTGTGGTATTATATAACGTAAAGATGAAATGTTAGATTGATGTGTGAATCGATGTGGGACAAAGAAAAAAAATTCAAAACAATATGTTAAAAGATAAATCATTAACATATTATTTTATACGGTCTCCTTTATAAGAAATATTTAAAACATTCACAATTAATATATATATATATATATATATATATATATATATATATATATATATATATATATATATATATATATATATATATATATATATATATATATATATATACATAATGGTGAATCAAGAATTGTTTACACCGTTGTCACTTTTTACAAAATCTGGGTTTTTAAAAGTTTTAAGTAATTTTAACTTCACTTTTAAGTTTCAATAATTATAGAAGTTGAAACCAACAATTATAATCCTTCAAAACTTTATGATAAAAATATTTTTTATGATAAAATGACCACTAAATAATGATAGACTTGAATGTCATATTATGATCAAGATTGATGGATAATGAAATCAAATGAGTGATACTATATAAGTGAAAGAGGAACGGTCATATATGTATGTGAAACAATGTGGGACAAATAAAAAAATTCAAATATTGGAAGTTTCAAATTTCATCCAATTAATCACTACATCTCAAGTGTTTTATAACTTATGGTATTGAATTGATACTTATGACACCTATTGCTTAGTATGTATATAAATAGTTGACATATCTAGATGATGTTGTTAGAGTTTAGAGAATAGAATGGGGGAGATTATGACTTCATAACTCATAAAACTATACATTTAGGAGGGGGTGTGTGTGTATTTGTATGGAACGAGAAGAAGTACGCGATTTTAGAAGATGTCATTTTGTATAAGTCAAATTGTTTATTAATAGTTTTTGTTATTGTTTGTATAGTGTTCTTAAGAGCTACAATGGAGATTCCGAGTTCGATAAATGTATTTATCAAAAAAGACATGTATACGAAATATGAAGATGTTAAATATAGGTAAATATGAGCTTAATGTTTTTCCCTATATGTATTGTTTTTTGAGAAATATGAAGTAGAAGTTGAATTTATTTTTTATTTGGTACAAAGATAAAAAATAATTAACCTTAAACTATATTAAGTTGATTTTTTATATATAAAACATCTTTATTATTTTACTTCTAATTCTAACACAATAATTTTTAACACAATATACTTCTTTATTAGTTTATATATGTCGTTGTATGTAAAACATCATCATTTTAATATCACAACTTTTGAATAATTGACATATTATAATTAATTTTTTAGTTTAAATATAACGTTAAAGTGAAAACATAAATAAACTTATCAATTAAACATAAAATAAAATCCAAAAACTATTTTATAAATAGTTAAACATTTTAAATGTAAAACCTAAAGTGCAATGCTATATTAATTAAAATATTATCCAAAAACTATTTTTTATCATCATGCAAAGTTTTTAAAATTATAATCCTTTAAAACTTTGTGGTAAAAATATTTTTAATGATAAAATGACCACTAAATAATGGTAGACTTGAATGTCATATTATGATCAAGATTGATGGATAATGAAAGCAAATGAGTGATATTATATAAGTGAAAGAGGAATGGTCATATATGTATGTGAAGCAATGTGGGACAAAGAAAAAAAATTCAAATATTGGAAGTTGAAGAGTTGGGGGGTTTCAAATGCATATAGTGTAAGGGAAAATGCTTCCTTTATTTTATATATAAATATATATAAATATATATATATATATGTATATATATATATATATATATATATATATATATATATATATATATATATATATATATATATATATATATATATATATGTGTGTGTGTGTGTATGTGTGTGAAACAATGTGGGACAAAGAAAAAGAATTCAAATATTGGAAGTTGAAGAGTTCGGGGTTTCAAATGCATATGGTGTAAGGAAAAATGCTTCCTTTATAATATATAAGATAAGATAAGATAAGATATAAGATAAGATAAGATAAAATAAGATAAAAGAAGATAAGATAAGATAATATAAGATATGGTGGTACAGTTAACCGTTAACAGATATTCGAGGAGCTAGGAACCGGTTCAGGTCAAACGCTATAATTCAAATAATACAATGGAAGAACAAAACCCAAAATTCAAGAAGGAATGACTTCGAAAGGTAACCTGTTTTTGTTTAACGATTTTATATAAAAAAACATCAATCTTATTGGTTCATATGATATTCTTAATAATTGATTTTTTCAAATAATGATATTTACTATTAGATCATTTGTTTTTGGGTACGAGTGAAACCACCAAAATCGAACCCAATGGGGACAAATCATCATTTTAGCCCTTCGTCAACACATACTAACATTCTTGTCAGTCTTATAATCTAATATTAATTTTTTGGGTTTTTTTTGTCCAACAAGTTAGGGATCTTGCGTTATCCATTCCTCATACAAGTTAGGGATCTTGCGTTATCCATTCCTCATCCTTATTATGGACCATCTCTCTCTAAAATCATAGATGGAGATTGAGGAAGAATGTAGAAGTGGTTCTTAAGTTCTCTCTGAAAGGTTTTCTACAACCAATGAACTAAAACCTAAGTTCACATGCAACCTAGAAAGGATCTATGTTTTCTTACTTTGAACATGTAACTAATTCCTAAAGGTCAAACAAAATTAACTAAAAGAAATAAATCAGAAAAACTAACATTTAGTTTTTAAATCTTGAAGCTAAGCAGCACAAGTGTCCAGCCTCAAATGAGATCACACCCAGGGAGCAGGAGGTGGGGACGAAAATCTAGAGAGATTGAGAGGAATTAGCAACTGATTATGAGGTCCAGGGGTCCCTATTTATAGGCAACCAAATGACCCTTAGAGATAAACCTCGTTTGACTTTCAAACAAAGATAAACCCAATCTCTAAGCCATTTTCCGGATTACTGGTATGCGCGCCGCGACCCATACAATGGCGCGCCGCGCGTGTCATGCGAGCCGCGGCCCATACATGGCCGATCAGCGCTGCGGCCCAATTCAACTATTGAATTGAACAAGTTTAGCCCCTGTCCTCCTGATTAATCTAATTAATGCCACAGAAATTAATCCATTAATTTTTGATTAATTATAAATCAAATAATATAGTTTCTAATTAATATATAATCACTTTAATATATTAACAAACCATATACACCCTCCGTCCCAAAATTATTGTCCACATTTGACTTTTTTAGTCTTTCATCTTCAACTTTCTCGTTAAATAATTCCGTTTGTATTCTATTATTTTTTATGAAAATTATACCAATAGAAAAACATTTTAAAAAACTATACGTTTATATATTTTTTGTCAAATACTATATAACAAAAACATAGATATTCGTGGTCAAAGTTAAAGTAAAAAGACTTTGACTTTTCAAAGTGGACAATAGTTTTGGGACGGAGGGAGTGTTTCATTCCTGTTGATTTATTAATCGCATAATAAATCAACCTTTCTCTCTACCGAACTTTCTAGCAAACGTCCAGCTATGAGGGCAACCCAAATGGACTTTGCTACTATTAATTAGGTAAATACAAATTATTAGTCATGGCTTAGACACCTAATCCAACAGTCTTCCACTTGGATAAGTCTATGACTATAATTGCCAATTTAACCTCTAATTAATCAGCAAACTGTAGCTTCCTAGAAACTGCTGCCGAACTCTGACCCAGTCAGTTCTGTCCATAGATAAGTGATCAGATGATCCTCCATCCAACAAGATATTTTCAGACATGAGACATGGATTGAGATCAATCTCTGTCCGATACTCTATTTCCCGATTTCCGATTTTTCATATGACATAAGACTTCTAATTGAATATATCAATTCAGTCTCGGCTGGCCAACACTTTGGTCAACTTCAAAATCATCGAGAGGCCTACAGATATCTGTTTCCGTCAGGGTCAAGGGACGAATAAACTTCGACTCATATGCTTATATCTTTAACCAGACAAATCACTCACAACAGCACGTTTTATAACATCGAGTTACCTATGCGTTTTCGTACTATCAATGAACAACCGCCTCGTAAATTATAACTCATATCTCTCCACTTCAAGATCATAAGATATTATTGTCTCAACATTGCTCGTGATGTAATCCATGAAGCAATCTATTGAGCATGGGTTTATCCAATACTCAAATCTCCATTTCCAAGTACTCATGAACGTTGCGGCAATCTTATTGCAATGTCTAACTCCTTAGACAATCTACAAACCAATTCATGACAGTCTTCCTTCATACTTACTCCCTAAAAGTATGAGCGACTTTGGATATTTGAATAATCGAATTATTTAGGAAGTAAAACATGCAAAACCGAAACATAAAATCTGACTGGTAGCTACTCCTGCTTATTACCAAGTCTCCACGAGGTAATCACCAAGTCGGATTTATCATAACTATTATCGGTTTCTTATTTTCTTTTTAAACTTTCAATTCAAGCCTTTATATCTATGTCTATTTAACCAAATGACCTTTTCACTCTTTCTATGTATCCAAGTGTCCAACACTTATACACTTTATTGCAGATGATCCTATTGGATACTCTTCCGATGATATCTCAATTTTGTCATTTTGTCTTTCTCTCTCATAACTCCATTCTGGTGATGTGTACCGTGACTGCCCATGGTTCTCGGGATCTTTAGTCTACGTGACTACACCCTAAGACTATTTCGAGGTATCATGATGTGCCGGTGAACCATACGCGCTCCATCAGAAACCAACTAAACTCTTTAACCATGAAGTCCTACAGCACCACATCCTGCTGTAAACAATTACTGATTTGAAACTCCTTTCAAATCATTCACCCTAATCATTACCCAATGATTTCTCCCGTGTGTTCAAATCCATTTAGTACTTTCAGCCAGGTCATATCCTGAATCCAACTTACTATGCTCTAAGCATCAAGTCATCAGGATATGTTCATAACACTTTTGATCGGTCCAGGAATCTCGTGGAACCTGATGTAATCTCATCCCAAACCCTTTCGGAATCCAAAGATTACTAATAATCCTTGTGTAATGACTTCCGGAAACCATTTCCTTTCGGAGACTCTTTCTTATGCATCTTGAACCTCATCAAGATCATATTCTCAACGGCTAGGATTATACTGTCAGTTTCATCTATCCGATAGATGTCTGTGAACTACGGGAGTATGATGCACCTTCTTTATTTCTTTCATGCCAATTCATCACACTTTGCAATGATAGGAAACTTCTTTCCTTGGGTTATGCATCTTGAATCTCATCAAGATCATATTGGCAGAATTCTGATCTATTTAATAGATGTTCACAACCATCTGAGTATGTTGTATCTCTTAAAGTCTTTCATAGCGAACCGTTTCTTAACACTAAGTCATTACACTTTGTAATGATAAGAGATGTTTCCTAGAACCAATATGTAACCCACATACATGTGATAGCAGACAACAACAATACTCCCACTGGCTTTGACACGCTTATATGACTCTTTCGGACTATTCACAAAATCCAGAACTTTTGGGACATTTTGCAAAACCGAAATCCAAACCTTTCCGACATATTAATGGGAATCTTTCAGGCTATTAACAAAATCCAAACCTTTTGGCCTATTTTGAGAATCTGAATATCCTTTCTTGCGAGATGCCCATGAGACGAATCTCGGGGCCATGTACCTTTTGTAATGGCATGCTCTATGTGAGTCCCTATTAGTGTGCCGGTAAACTACACATGCTCCACTAACGACTCACACTATGCCACGCAGACTCCTCTCGGATTACATCTTCTATTGAGAGTGCTTCTCTCGGAATTGCTTGACTCCAAGTGATGAGTCATTTAACCAGATGTTCTGTAAGTACATTTCTATGTTCTCTTATTTTGATGATTCAATTACTCCCACTGGTTTTTAGACCAGTTGTAAAATCAACCAAACTATCACATAGACTGTGTCGCGCGCTAAGGTTCTCTTATTTGGCAGCAACCGGGCTCACCAATGCTTCCAGTAGTCAGATTACTAATCCATACCATCTTTAGTGTTTTACCACTAATCGGTATGTCACCTAGCTCATAACTCCTTATGACGGTGACCAATACTGCTGATTAAGCGAAGAGAGGGTGTGTCAGGTTTAATAGGAATCTGATTCCTGGTCAAGGCCCGGTGGTGACTAAAGGTTCTTTCACTTGGCTAATCCTTGAACTCCTTCAGGATTATTCTTACTCCCACTGTTTCCTTAGAACATGAGCTCTTTCTAAAAGGACTCTTCTTTCAAAGGATAACCGGGATGGCCAATGAAACGACATTGCTGATCAGTTTCAGGCTTGTCATGAGATTCGGACGAATGGTACATGACCCTGGACTTCCTATGTACTAGTGGGACGATCCCAACTTTACATTTCAGACAGTGTCGGCATAACCTACTTAGTCTAAGATATGGTCGGAATATGGTTTCTGCGGTCTGACTGGTTGAATATTCAATTCATTGAAATACTAATCGAAAATGTATCTTATACATCGAGGATCAAAACTATTTCGATCAATGCTCCATGGTCTTCCCTAAGACACATTATAACCATTAATGTTCTTGGAATAGGATAAACTGTGAAACATTTTCTCAGTCTATGTTGTCACTCAGGTTCTGTTGATCTTATACTTGCTTTGAAATACTTGAACACTTCAAGGTTCCAATCAATCGCTTATTCCGATAAGCGAAGCCATATTTGTCAAACTATTTGGAAATTATCATGAAGTATAACTAATCGTGTTCTGTTCGAAGATTCGAGCAATACACAGTAACTTATGTGTCTGTTGCTCAAAATCTTAAGGTCTTTTACATCTCTATGTAAATTTATGACTTTGTTAATATTGTTCAAGACATGCAATCATCACCTGACTCCAAGTCAATTGATTCCAAAATCCTATCCATTGGATCTTTGGGTGATGCATTTCTTGCAACAACTGATTTTATTAAGAACTCAATTCATCATGTGATTCTAAGTCAAATGATTCCAAAGTTCTGTCCAACTGGACTTTTGGTTGAAGTGATTCTCATAAAATTCACTTTAACAATCATAAGGAACACAATTCATAAATCCAATCCCATTGGATGTATCAACATTCAAGTTATTACCATTTACGTCATTAACACATTCACACAACATTTCGAGGACAATTAAAACAATCATGTTTTAAAAGAAAAATATTTTATTAAACCAGAATTATCCTAGGAACAATGTACTATGCGAATCCATGTCATATGTATCTATAAACTAATAACAAGAACAAATATCTAGCCTAACTCCAAAAAATGCACGAGCTCTAGATCCAATCCGAATATGCTCATGTGCGACAACATCCCGCATCCTACAGAGTCCGTGCATACAGAGCAAGTGTGAGAAACGCATCTTGTATCAAGAAAATGAGGATCAGGTATTCTGAGTTTTAAGATATTACTGAGTTCGCCAAACGGTTTGGCTTTGGAGCATTTTTCCAATCTTTCTGTGACTATGTCCCACCTTATAGATTCCCAGTTTGAAACATCGAACAATCGGTCCAGACGATCTGGATCATTTCTTGATGCACCTTAATACTGGACTCAATCCTGAAGCAGCTGAATCAATGGAACTATGCTTCTCCATGAACGACTCATACAGAGTCGACATTGAATGCATTTCCACGATTGTCTTATCCGGTTACCCTTTCTGTTCATCTGGATGAACAGATCAGCGAGTCAAGCTAATGCTTAACTCCCGATCACAAAGGGAAACCAGTTTTATACTGTTCGCCTATGTATCCCTCAATCTCGAGAACATGCAAACTGGTGCTACTTCCTTCTAGCTTGCAACTTCAAGCTCTTTGATGATCCTAGTTCGTTCCCTTTATTCAACCAGTTCTTGGAACCTTTCCTCAACCAGCTGCGCTAACTTATCTGACCCCATGAATTCTAAATCCCTACGGAACTCGGGGTCAATGATCAATAGCATAAGGCAACGAACTTCTGTGGACTCAATAGTCAAGGAGTCATGCTCATCACAAGCTGCTGTGTGATGCCATGTTTAGGAGCGGACACTCAGTCGGATATGTTTCGCCAGCAAAACTAAGAACTATTCTCTAATTGCAAAACCATATCACACAGTCAAGGCCAGTCAGCCTTACCATATTTAACAGGTGCTTTCTGAAGCTCTCAGAAATGGGTGAAGGAGGGGAAGGAGGAGAATGACACTTTCTTCAGACATATATAAAATTTGAATTTATTAGTTTAATTAATCCTTTTAAATAATTACACAATTTATTATTTAACAAGGCCAGGATCCAAAATACCCCAACTATGCTGTGAAGAGGGATGCCGTAATCACAACACAGTGGTCATTAAGGTAGATAACATTTATCAATTTTAGTCTGATGAAATTCCTAGATCTGTGAGATTCATTGAACTATTCAATGGCATGTTTAATCTCAGATATGCCCCACTGTTTGTGACTCGGATGCCGAGGATCACAAACCGGGTGTGAGTAACCATGCAAATTAGCTTGGTACTCTCGGGGTCAATTACCATCTCAAATTGATGTGCCGGTAACCCATACACGCTCCATCAACAATGATAACACCCGAGAAACCCATTGCCACTCTTTATGAACCCCTATTGGTGTGCTGGTAAACCACACACACTCCACCAATGTTTCATAAAGTGCAATGTGCAATTTCATGGATTAGCATCAAATGTTTCATAAAGTGCAATGTTTCATAAAGTGCAATGTTTCATAAAGTGCAATGTTTCATAAAGTGCAACTAGATTGGGAATTTTTGTAAAGGGTTCTAGTACTTTGATCATTATACTTTTAATGATTAAGTGGTCCTATCAAACCCGTTCGGCTAACGACCCTCGACTGATCAGGCGAGCGGTGGGTGAGAGTGAACACCCATTAGATCGTCATTTTATAGGCAGTCTCCTTATACCCACTTTATAGATCACCTTCGTGAATGAGGCCTACTATTGATTTGACTAACCAATTTATCTTATACATATAGTATTAACCTTTAATAATATAAATAAGATATATTTTAAACCTTTTAAAATATTCTTGGTTTATATTTTAATTTCCTGAAAGTTAACTATTAAATTTCAAATTAAATCAAACCTTTAAATACGATTTAATTTATCTTATAATTAAACTATTAATTAAATTAATTAAATCTAGATATTTTAAACCTTTTAAAATATTTAGGATTTATCCTTTAATTTTTGAAATTTAACTATTAAATTAAAATTAAATTAAATCCCTTGAATTATCTTTTAATTAAACAATTAATTAAATTAATTCAAATGTAGATATGTATCACAAATTAATCAAATTAATTTAAACCTATCTTAAACCCCTAATTATCGAAATTCAAACAAAATGGGTTTAAGGTTATCCATTTAATTAACCAATTAAAGTTACCAAAAATAAAAAACCTCCTAAAACCCTAACCAGAAAATCGAAAAGAGGGGGGAGGGGCTAGGGTTTCAAAACCGTAAACCCCAAAATCGAAATTAGGCCAATTAGGGTTTATAAGCTTTAAACCCTAATTTTAGGAAAACTATTACAGCCATTCAACCAGAAAACAAAAAAAAGCTCTGATACCACTGAAAGGTTTTTTGTAACCAATGAACTAAAACCTAAGTTCACATGCAACCTAGAAAGGATCTATGTTTTCTTACTTTGAACATGTAACCAATTCCTAAAGGCCAAACAAAATTAATTAAAAGAAATAAATCAGAAAAACTAACCTTTAGTTTTTAAATCTTGAAGCTAAGCAGCACAAGTGTCATGCCTCAAATGAGATCACACCCAGGGAGCAGGACGTGGGGACGAAAATCTAGAGAGATTGAGAGGAATTAGCAACTGATTATGAGGTCCAGTGGTCCCTATTTATAGGCAACCAAATGACCTTTAGAGATAAACCTCGTTTGACTTTCAAACAAAGATAAACCCAATCTCTAAGCCATTTTCCGGATTGCTGGTACGCGCGTCGCGGCCAAAAAATGGTGCGCCGCGTGTGTCATGCGAGCCGCGGCCCATACATAGCCGAGCCGCGCTGCGGCCCAATTCAACTATTGAATTGAACAAGTTTAGCCCATGTCCTCTTGATTAATCTAATTAATGCCACATAAATTAATCCATTAATTTCTGATTAATTATAAATTAAATAATATAGTTTTTAATTAATATATAATCACTTTAATATATTAACAAACCATATATTTAATTCCTGTTGATTTATTAATCGCATAATAAATCAACCTTTCTCTCTACCGAACTTTCTATCAAATCTCCATCTATGAGGGCAACCCAAATGGACTTTGCTACTATTAATTAGGTAAATACAAATTATTAGTCATGGTTTAGACACCTAATCCAACACTTTCATCAAAGCTTCAAGAAGAATCGGATGTACGTTTTAAAGACCACATAGGAGATACTGCATATTTCACTCAATCGGATACAAGTAGATCAAGGGTTTCCTTTGGTGGAGAAATAACTTGACCTATGTAGAAGTGGTTAGAAATATATGCAATTTTGACTTTTTTGATATTCAAATTTGACGTATGTAAAACAGTTTGAATTATAATAGTACTTACTTTCTATTAAACTTTATTCGAGGAAATCAATGTGGTTTGTGGAAGATGAGATATTTGGAAAATGGTTTATGATTTTTAATTGGGGTAAATTTGTTTGCTTGAAGCTATTTTATGAGCATTTTGGTATGTAATATGAAACGTAATGGTTATTTTTTACATCGATGAGCAGCTTGAAGTGGTGGAGAATCATATCTTTTTGAATTGAGATTAACTTTGAAGGGTATTAATGGTAAGTTGTTGGTTGAGAAAGATATTGACTAAAAATATTTTGGTTTGTTAAGGTGGTATTTTTACCTTTTCCTTACTTTGATGTTTGTTCACTAAACTAAGCATCCAATATCTCTTAATACTTCTTTAGTTACTTTTGTAATTTTTTTTTTTGAACGGCAAATTTATCCTACTCCTACTCCTAAACTACTACTTGTTATGTTAGTGTCAGGGTTTGAACACATGACCTCCTAGTTAGTATAACACCTTGTTAGCCAAGTGGGCTAGCCCCAACTTGTTACTTTTGTAATTAGTTATAGAAATTGTTAAGCTTCCAGATCCTAAAGTCGATCTTTTTTAATTTTTTAAGAGTATTTTCACACTTTATTATGCTTCATGATTTTATCTTTCAAAATAATCATAATATATGGGTCTCTATTTTCATCAACACTGTTTTCATGAGCTGTTCGTGACAATGGTAGTGGAAAAGTGGACATGTACGAAAATTGTATTATCATGACTTTTATTGTAATATTAATTTTTTTTTTGTGGAATCCTTATTTCTTGGTTCAAATGTCGATATTGAATAGAAATACATACGTTCTTCATATAAGCTACAATTTTTCCTTATTGTGTCTTTTGCTATTTTTAGCACACTGACAACATGAATTTTATTGATTTTCCTGTTCAATAAAGCATATTATGAACTTTTTATTTGAGGATTATATATGGTTTGTATAGTTAGCACTAAGTATATTTCTCATCATAGTGATATTGGTTATAATGTTTTCTATATTCTTCCTTTTGGTTCTATTTGGTAATTATATCGTTTTACCTACATTTGTTTATGAGTATGTACCATAATATAATAGTGACGCTACAATTTTTGATGTACAATTTTTGATGTTTCTGATATTATAATAGTGAAAATATAATGTAGGCTTTTATATAAAATTCACTATCTTTGAAGGATCTAATTGTTTATTCTTTGAAGATTGGAAGGGAGGTGTTCATACTATCCCCATCCATTTTCAAAACCCATGCATCTTCAATAAAGACAATAAAAATATAAAATGAGCATAAGTGCAACCAACCATGGTGTTGGCTTCACGTATCCATACAGACATCATCGATAAGATCTTTTTATGTTTTAGTCTATGAGTGGATACTACAAGTTTATCTTTCAATCCATTGACATCATCGTTCCAATATTTTTAAGGTTGTACTTTCATTTTTTTGTGATTCAATTCTTCATTTAGAGTGTTTGACATCATGTACACGACATTAATTTTTACTCTTATTGAATTGTTATATGAACGTATTTGATCTCGAGTTTTTCCATATCCAATTTGTAACATTTTTCTTATTAGGGCACTTCATTTTCTTATTAGGACCAAATGCGAATAACAATATACTTTTTTGGTTTATTATAAGATCACATATATTTTTTTGCATCAATCAAATTTTATAGAATGATACTAAGGCTCTCTTTATAATTGAGCAATGGAACAAAAAAACAACGAATCCATAATACTCCGATAGAATATATAATACGTTCTTTAAGAAATTATATATATATATATATATATATATATATATATATATATATATATATATATATATATATATATATATATATATATATATATATATATATATATAGGATAGTGTTCAAATGAGAACCACTAAAAGGTTAAGAACCGTGAGAACCGATATTCACACATTAAGAAACAAGTTTTTTTTTCTCGTTTTTTTGGGTTTTCACACTTGTTTATTATGTGAAAATACATTAAACTTAATAAATTTTAATATTTTTTAATACGTCTTATATTATTCACAATATAATAAAATTTTTAGTTATTAAACTGTGAAATTAAAACGTAAAATTTTTTTTTTCAAAAAAACACATCAATATTGATATCTAATAGCAAAGAAAAGATAATTATATATATTTATATGTTTGATAATTTAATTTTGATAAAAAAAAGTCTTAAAAATAAAAAATACAATGTTATTAAACTGTCAATTAGGGGTTCTCACGGTTCTCAACCTTTTAATGGTTCTCATTTGAACCCTTCCATATATATATATATATATATATATATATATATATATATATATATATATATATATATATATATATATATATATATATATATATATATATATATATATATATATATATATATATATATATATATATATATATATATATATATATATATATATATATATACATATATAATTACATGAATAAAAATAATTTAGATAATGATTTCACTCTTTGAAATAAAGCCACCAATGTTGCATACAAAGAAGTGTTTCGAGATTTAAGATATTTGAGTATATTTTCGTCATTTGTGACAGAAGTACCATATACATTGTAATTTATCAAATGATATGAATGTATTATTTTAGTTGTTGTATGTATTATATTAAAATTTATTATTGAACATTTACTAATTATATGTATAGATGATTGGTATTTTGTTGTTTATATTTAAATTTTATTATCCCAATCCATGTAATACAATATAGACATAATGTGAACTAACTAATGCTAACAGTATATTTTGTAGATAATTAAACACTTATTCTTCTAAAGTATCTTTTGTAGATAATTACGAATTGGTGCCAAATCAATATCTGGAAAACATCTTATGACCTAACTAATACTAATAGGTTAACACAGCAGAGGTTTGACGAAAAAATACTTCATCTCTAAAGCCGTGTGGGCTCTCACCAACTCTCATTTTTTCCCTGCCACATCAGCACTCCTCTATCCTCCCCTCATCCCTGAAAATGTTCACCTATCACTACCTCCCTCTTCCCTCATTTTTTAACTTAAAAACCTAAATTTAAAATAAAATAAAACTAATAATTTTAAAATAAAATATTTCATTAAAATAGGTGATTTAAAGCCTAATAAATTTAAAAATACGCTAAAGTTAAAATAAAAAAAATTACATAATAATAAAAAACTACTAGCATCACTCCCAATCTTTTTCCTCGTGAATGACTTGCATAACCAATTCTACCAATCAATCGTCATCGTCGGATGAGGATGACGAATCACATAATAGATATTGGACAAGATCCAATTTTGTTTTATAGTATTTGAAACTGTAGTAGATATATGGTTTGTGGTGTAAAAATGTCGTGGTGTATGGATATATTTATAGGTAAATAAATTTTATATATATATATATATATATATATATATATATATATATATATATATATATATATATATATATATTAACGGCTATGTAGCTGTTGGGGGACAAAATTCAGCCGTTACCAACGGTTTGCTCGCATAACGTTCCAAGATTCTACGGGTTGCATATTGTGGGGTCGCTGCATAGGGGGGGGGGGGTTTCCCACGACGTCGCACCTCTTACTCGCACCCATACCGTGATATCGAAACTTATCTCCTGGAAATCAACAAAGTCAAAAATCTTTAATTGCATGAAAGTAGGTCTTTGTGTTTGAGAACAAGTGAGAGAGAGTGTGTGTGAAGGAGAGAGAGAGAGAGAGAGAGAGAGAGAGAGAGAGAGAGAGAGAGAGAGAGAGTGTGTGTGTGTGTGTGTGTGTGTGTGTGTGTGTATGTGTGTATGTATGTATGAGAGAGATATATAGTTACTTTAAATCATTGCAAGAGTAAGACGTCATTCAGGGCAGCTTCAAAAGCCTTTAAAGGTCGAGATAGAGCATTGCAAAGAAACCCTTTATTCTGAAAAAGTTATCGGGATTAGGCGAGTGTGATACTTCTCTTCTCTCACTATCTCGACTCCAATAAAAATCTCAGATAACGTCTTGATCCCTTTCTCGTAACCCAATTAGAATATTTTTATTCTAAAACAAAAGTTTTTAAAATCATATCTAGGGTTTATTTCATAAAAACCCTATATTTTTCAAGTTTTTTCTGTTTAAACCTAAAACTTTATTTTTTTCAAAAAGACCTAAATTTTGGAGAAAAATTTAATTTAGCCAATTTACCTGTAAATGGTTTTACAGGTTATATATACTTTTTTTCATAAAAGACCCTAATTTTTTACGAAAAGACCCTAAATTTTCTTTTTTAGAAAACTTTTTAATTTAGCAATTTTACCCGATCAGTGGTTTTTCTGCAAGTTAAACGATATTTCAAGGATTTTTTCACAAAGAAAATGAGTTGTCTCTGTTTTTGTAATTGGCATAGCTTTTATATATGATGTCCAAATTCTAAAAACTTTATACTCCTGGAAAGGTCGTAAGCAATGCTATACTTTGTTTTACTGACTTTTGTTTAAATATGTTCAGATCTTTCACTGCAGTCCCTTAAACATGAACATAGATCTATTTAGATAACTTTTTCGCCATTTCAAACCTTCATATCTCCTTCATTGTAACTGTTGGGACATAATTTGTGGTTTATGCTTTGCATTTAGAAATGCTTAATTCGCTTTCAGAAGACAAAGAGGCGTTTTCGGTGGACTTGGACCGAAATCACCAAGTTATTTCGGTGGGCTTTGGATTCTCGGTGGACTCTTGTTCCGATGGGCTGTTACATTAGGGTTAGTATATAATGTATATATTCAGCCGTAAGCATAGAGGAATTGATCATTGGGGAGAGGGGAACACATATAGAGAAATTGATTTAAAGAGTCTTATGTACTGGTCATTTTGTTAATCAATTTGAGTACATTGAAGATCTTTTGGTTCATGATATCTTATTTTTAAATTGGTTTTTTTTGGTTACTTGATTAAGATTCCGCATTAGTCTTGTAATTAGATTGATACCGGGTTAGATCCACAGATTTGGGACTTACAATTGGTATCAGAGCCTTAAAATTGATTTTAGGCTGGGTTGGTATCAATCGATCTCGAAACAATTGATTTTTTTTTGTTTGATTTTTGAAGTTTTGATGTTTTTGGGTTGCTTTTGGCGAAAAATTACTGTTGCTGATTCATTGTGTTCATCGTGTTCTTCTCTGCATTGGAGATTATTTTGATTGAAAACGTTTTTAGTTCAAATTACCTGTTTTTGGGCGTTTTCGGCTACATTTGGGTGTTCTCGGCAAGGTTTTTGGGTGTTCTCGGACGCACAACAACATTTTCAGCGGCAAGAAAGAGATCTCGGCTAGGTTTAAGGGTTTTTGACGGCGTGACATCGGAGTTCTCGGTCAAAAAAAGTTTTCGTGCAGCATTCTCGGTGCAGCTGAGTTTTCGGTCAAAGGTGCTGATTTTCACCGTTTTTGGTCAAGGGTTCTTTAGTCAGCATTTTCGGTCAAACAATTTTTATTTTCAGATTTTTCAGTCAACTTTAATTTCACATTAGACTTTTACCGTTGGTCAATAATGGACTCCTATAACAGTTCAATCACTACACTGTATCAAGATTTGGATTCCATCATGGGGACAACCAATCGAATTCCCTGTTTGTTATCCGCTGACGGGTTCCTGAGTGGAAGTTTCGTTTTGAAAATTGTGTGAAAATGAAGGATATCAAGGTGTGGAAAAGCATTTTAAGAGGTCTAGTCAAAATTACAACCCCCTTAAATGATGAACCAAAGACTGTGGTCGACAAGTCAATAGAAGAATATACTGATGAAGATTTTGACAAGGTAGAGGAAGATGAGAAAGCACTTGCTACTCTCACTATGGCTTTGTCTCTAGACATTGCTCAAGGCTTCAAGTAATACAAATCTGCAAAGGCTCTGTGGGAAGCTTTGGTTGAAGTCTATTAAGAAAATAAGGACATGAAACAGAGCATGCAGGATTTACTTCATCAAAAATTTAACATGTTCAACCACGTCCTCGGGGAGACTCTTGAGGTTCAACTGCAGCGATTCATTGCACTCAACACTGAAATGAGTACCGCTGGAAATACATTATCTCGTTCTGAGATAAACACGAAGCTGCTAAACTCTCTTCCCAGGAACTAGGACATGAATGTATCGGTGATTAAGAAGACCAAGGACCTAAACAAGATATCTCTTGCTGAAGTGATGGCAGTCATCAAAGCCTATGACATGGATGATAAGCAGCGTGAAAAATCAACCATGTCAATTCTTACTCAACTGCCAACTTAGGAGCATCCACCAACAGTGCGTTTTCTACTCTCCCATCATATCATGCTCCATCATCATCCGGTCTACCGATGGCATCTCCAAGTTCTTCTGGTTTGATTTCCGCCACAAAATCAACATCGCAGACTCTAGCTGTTGCCAAGGGAACTGAAGAGAACCTGGCTCTAATGGTTGGTTTCATGAATTGTTATAATGCTTTTGTGGCTGGTGAATTAGTTCCTCCAGGTATGACTGGAGAACTTGATCAAATTCATCCAGAGGATGTTGAAGAAATGGACATCTCATGGCAAATCGCAATGGCGGTGTTCAGGGCAAAGAAATTCACTCAACGAATTGGGAAAAACAACTGGGGAGTGAACGTGGATAAGAAGGCAGGTTTCAACAAGAGCAAGCTGAGGTGTTACAACTGTCACGAACCAGGTCACTTTGCTCATGAGTGCACCAAGCCAAAGGTGGAAAACAATTCTATGTGTCACTATCGGTTTGCCAAAAAGAATACAGTGAGAAAAGTTGTCACTATCGGTTTGCCAAAGAGAAAATTGTCAATCTGACTGCCGAACTTGACGCATTGAAAGTTAAATTTAAAGATGCAGACTTTAATTTTAAAAAATTCGATGTATCAAGTGCGAAAGTTGAATCAATGATTAAACAACAGCTAAAGTGGCAAACTAAACAGGGTGAGGGTCTAGGATATAACAGTTTTCCACCCCTTTCAATGATAACTATACTTCGGCCCTCAAAACCAAAGAGATAGAGAAACCTGTACAACATGGCCAGCCCACTGAAACTACTTCACTTAAGACTGGCCAATCCAGCCCAACTGAAAATGTTAAGATGAACGATACTGATGTTTCTACCTCATGTGCAGATAAAGTAGTAGTGGAAGATGGGAACGAGGAGGACAGAAGTAATTCTAGTCTTGTGGAAAATTCTTCAAAAAAAGATATTTTATTTACTATTGCTTCAAATAATCGTGTGAAACCAAGACACTAAAAATGTTGATTTTTCAAAAACGTGTGGTGATGCTGCTTTGAATAAAAATTCCAATAATCCTACTTTTGGAAAATTTAAGCCATGAAAATTTGTGAAACAATCCGACAATTGTGTGTGTGCTTGCCGAAAATCTTTGAAACAACAACTAAACTCACAATCTAGCCCACAGACTTCATTTAGACCAGGACCAAGTCCTAATCATACTTTCTTGAAAAGACAAACATGCTTTAATTGTGGAACTCCTGGTCACATAGCTAGAAAATGTCCACATTATGCATACGTTCCTTAATATGCACAAGGTTGGAAGAACGTGCCAAGATGGAGATCTTCCAAAAGAAATCCTTCGAGGTCACGTTCACGAAATGGTGATTGGAATGCTGACAAGGCCAAGAATCAGGCCTCCAAGGACAAAAAGACTGATCCGAGAGATGGTTCAGTGACAACGCCTATCAATATCAAGTATTTTAGTCGTTGTTAGGTCCTATTCTTGGTGAATTTATATTGTATATCGTATGGTATTACTCACTTTTGTGCTAGGACTTGTATGCAAGAAAATGATGAAAATAGGGACTAAATATGGACAAAATGAAAGAAGTTTGGATAAAAGCCATTTCATTCGAATTCGTATACGCATCGCGAGAAGGAGACACGCGCGTCGCGCATAGTCAACGATGAGGCGGTGAAGAGAAATTCAAACTACGAAAAACGGGGGATAAAGTCGTACGTGCGTCGCGGATCAAAGCCCTGTGCGCCGCGGATCATGAGATTTCACAAGTATAAATAGAGGTCATTAATTCGAAAAAACGAGGTGGAGAATGACCCATAAGGTGGACCTTAGGCATCTATGACTCAGAGGTTCGGATTTCAGCAACATTCTTGGTATTTCTTTATGGTTTCACTTTTAGTTCATTATTAGTTAGTTTAGTTTAGCTTCTATTTTAGTGTTTCTGGATTGAATTGATCTGTACTATTAGTCTGGGTTTATTATTTTCGGATTTCAGTACCCTTTGTTCTTTGGAATTGGTTTTTAATTCAAGTAATCATTCGATTTGATGTTTATTTGCATTTTTCGATATTATTGATGTTTGGATGCTTGCTTGATGTGTTTGGTTTGATTGTTTGCTTCTGAATTCTGGATTTAGTTTCTGATTTTAGTGAGTAACTTTAGTTTAGACTTTGGTTTAGTTTAGTTTGGTTTATGTTTGAATTGGTTTTTGGCAATTGTTTTGGTATTGCTTCCATTGGTTTTTGGAATAGTAGAAATAGACCAGCTGACTATAGCGTGACACTACGGTTGGTATACTATCATTCTATCTTGACCACCAAACTCCTGCAGATCGACCCTTGCTACTGCTATACTAGTTAGTTGGTGAGGTTAAATTTCTATTTTTACACGCATAACGACCTAGGCGTGTCAAATTTTGGCGTCGTTGCCGGGGACTTGTGCGCTTAGGATAGAAGATCAATAGGGTTGTTTCTGATTTTTGATTTAGTTTTGATAATTTAGTTTAGTTAGTAATTTGCTTTTTGTTTTGACGGGCATTTTGCACTAGTGCATGTGTACCCGTCGGGGTGGGTAGACATCACCCTTGTTATTTGACTCTAAGATTGAGCGAACCGCGTGCAAGACCCGTGTGCGTAGGCATTTTATTAACATGAGTCCTAGTAGTGTAGTAGTAGAGGATGTAACCAATGAGCCTACGGGCAAGGTCACGGGGGGAGCACCATTTATACCCCCAGTTTCTGAATTTCATATAAGTAGCACTAGTGCTAATGGTGGTGCGGTTTCAGCCCTTGCACCAATACCATCTTGCACTCAGCCTTTGGTCCTACCTTTAGGTCAACCTGTTACCAACCCGTTAGGAAATCCCATATCTTCTGCGATGGCTTGGGGAGCACCGACCCGTGATGGCACCCCACACCCGCAACAGCAGGTACCAGTTTCTGAACCATTACCACAACAACAACCTATTTTCAAACCACAACCATCATTTCAACCTCTACCACCACAAACCCAAACCCAACCACAACCTCAACAACCACAGGACCAGTACCAGGAGGTAGATCCAGTATACGATGAGGAAGACGAAGGATGGATGCCGGCTCATCCAGTCTAGCAACCACAACAATGGAAGGTAATTTCGTTATAACAATGAGTTATATGAAGGTAATTTCGTTATAACGATGAGGAAGACGAAGGATGGATGCCGGCTCCGAGGATATATCAACATCATCATCAACCACATGGGCAGTGACTTTATAACAATGAGTTATATGAAGGTAATTTCGTTCCACCTCTGTATTTTGCTCAACCGATGGGGCAGTCGGTTGCATCACACTTCCAACCCAGGGAGTATGATGATGCTTCGCCCATTTATTTTCTTGAAAATGTTGATAATCAAGTAGAGATAAGGCCACAACTGTTAGGCATTTTACCTGAATTTAGAGGCTATAAGCAAGATGACGCTTACAATCATCTCTATGAATTTCTGGCCATAGCGAATGCTAACACTCCTAGGAATACAAATAGGAATATTTTAGGTTGAGATTATTTCCCTTTATTTTAAAGGATAAGGCCAAGTATTGGTTTACCTCATTACAACCTAATAGTATTACTACCTGGGAGCAATTGAAAGCTAAGTTTCTGCAAGAATTCTACCCGGCCAGCAAAATCACGGAGATTAGGCGAGCTATTCAGGACTTCCAGCAGAAGCCGGGAGAAGCATTCCATGATGCGTTCGAGCGATTAAAGGAATTGATGCGATCTTGCCCACATCATGACATGCCATGATGGTAGCTTGTGAAGATATTCTTTGATGGGGTGGATATATGTTAGTTCTAATATGCCCAAGGATGATCATAAAAATATTACTAATAATACATGATCCTATAGGGTCACACCAACAACAAGTTTGACACCAATTGATCATTTGGAATGTTAAATTTGATTAAACATCAAATGATACTAAACTTGCAATTTGATCTTGTAGTTATTATTATTTAAGTTAAATAATAATGACCCCAAAATTAAAGGTTGATTATTAATTCATATGTGATGAATTAATCATGTATAATAATTAAATTGTTTAAATTGTTAAATGATTTAATTGAATTATAAGTAAACCCTTTATTTAATTTATTTGGTAAATTAATAAAAGAACATATATATATATATATATATATATATATATATATATATATATATATATATATATATATATATATATATATATATATATATATATGATATATGTGTATATATATATATATATTTATATATGTACATTCATATATGTTCTTTAAAAGGTTTATGTACATGATTAATGGTTTAAATGTTATCCCATTAAAAACAAGTATGAAGGTTTATTATTTATAAACTTTGTAATATAAGTTTATAAATAATAGAATTTGAAAATTAGATTTCTTTTATTCACCTTATATGGCCGGATTTCACATGTCTTATGATATGTGTATAGAAAGGTGTATAAGCATGGGATTATTCTCTCTTTGACCAAGGCAACATGCATGCTCTTGATTTTAATAATGAACCACTTTCTCTCCTTCCTTGGTGAAGCAAAATCCGGCCATATAGAGGGAAGAGAGAGACTTTTCATACTTGAATATTCATCAGCCAAAAGTCTCCAAAACTCTCTCTTGAGGTGAAGCAAAATCCGATTTTAGCATCAACAAGAGAAGAAGCTTTCATTGCAAGTTGTGGAACTAGCATTCAAGGGTGTTCAAGCTTGTGGTGGATCAACTATAGAGGGATTCTAACTTGATTCCTAGCTATCAAATTCGTCCATATCAACCCAAGAACAAAGGTTAAAATCTTGAACTTAATCTATGATTGTTCTTCATCTTATCTTTACATGCATGTAGCATGATCCTCTTGGAATGAAATTTGTGTTCATGATTTTATGCTTCCGTTGCAACTTCAAGGTTTTGAAACTCATAACATGAACATGTATTTCCAACAATTGGTATCAGAGCCATGGCTATATTGCATGTCTAGATAATAAGTTTATTTGGATAAACTTGGTTTTTGGAAGCCATGCATGTTCATCTTCTTGAATGCAATGTTCATGCATGGCTTCTTTGGCAACATGCAAGTATAAATCTTATGATTTTATGTAACCAACTTAATTTAATGTTTGCATGCATTTGGTTACATAATTGTTGCCTTAGAAAAACAAAGTGTTGATTTTATTATGATTTTATGTGATAAAATGGTGCATAAACAAGCCAAGGACCATATGATGCATGTTTTGTGTTTAAATTCGATATGGTTGTAATCTATTCTTTTATTCAAATGGTTTGTAATAATAATTAGTTATTTCCTTCTTTTATTAATTTTGTAAGTATTAGAATAGTTGTATTCTTTTGTATATTTTATAAAATGTAATAAGTGAAGGAGATAAAGCCAAAGAAAGATTGCAACAAACAGCTCCATTTTCCTGCTTTCCTGCTGTGCATTTCGGACCTGTTATGGGGCACAAAATAAATTCATATCTTGGTGTTTTGATGCTATACTTGTTAGTAACTTTAATATCTAGCATATACAATAAGTGTTGGCAAGTATAAGCATCAATATGACCAAGAATGAAGTGAAGAAAGCAACAAAATCACAAGAATTCTTTCCTGCTGCCCCATTCATGTCGCAAATTTTATGAAGGCCAAAGAAAAATCACAACTCATTCCATGGTGTCAAGAAATGGTGGTTCAAGTGTCATTTGATGATATAAGAAGCTTGGCAAAATTGTAGCCAAATCGAAGATCATTTGGTTGAGTTTTTATCACCTTTTTGTCCCTAGGTTTGGACTTGATATTTCATGTATGGCTCACATGAAATATCAAATTAGTTGGCTTGTGTTTATGCACCCATGCATGCATGTGATGATTGAATGTTTTATTATTTTTTGTTGTGGATGAAAATAAGATTTTGCATGCTAGACAACATAGATAATTAAACATAATCATCAAGGAGTTTATAATTTTTCAAATTGACATATAAAACATAAGATGTAATACAATTGGTTTTATTAAAAATGGGTTTTGTTATAAAACCTATAAAGTCAAGTTTTGAAAATGAATGAAACAAGAAATAAAATGGAGATTTTATGAATTCTTACAAACTCCAACCCTAAATACTAATGGTAATTATTTAGGATTAAAATTGGTTCTCATGTATGTGATCAAACTCAAACTTAATATTGGATATTAAATGTAATCTTGACCACAAACAAAGAATCAATAAAATAGAGATTTTATGATTAAGGAACCAATTAACCAAATAAGATTTTAATGGTACTGTAAGACCCGTATCCTAATTATAACATATACTTAAAATAAGAGTGTTAGGAATTATATGATTTTTGGTAGTTATAAAGCTAAGAAAAACTTTAGTTACAATTTCATATGAAAATCAGCATTTTGTGTCGTTTTTAGAAAAATCATAATTAATTTTAGAAAAATCGTTTGGACCTCAAACTAGTGCACAAAGTTTACAAATTGAGTCTAGTACAATTACCAAAAATAATAATAAGCTTGAAAATGACATTATCTATGGTAAAAAATACAATCTTTACTGATTAGTTCGGAATTGACAAATTAGATAGTCTGTTTTCAAAAATTCATAATAAATCATAGAAAAATCATATAAATACGTAAAATACAACCTTGGAAAGGTATTGAGATAAATTTATGGAATATCAAATAAAAACGTGAATTTCATGGGTTTAAAGTCGGCTAAACCAGTCTTGAACAGACTGATTCTAGAAGTTATTAATTTCAACAATGTTATATTATTAAAATCTTTTGTCAAAAGTGTCATGCCATTTTTTATTCAAGAATTCAAGTATACATACCCCTCAAAACATCTCATAAACCACACAACTAAATCTCAATCCAATATAGCTAGGTTTCTAAGCACTAGAGTGTAAGCAAGTGAGCGGAAGAAGCTCGAAAGCCTAACGAAGGAGTTATAGATCCCGACGAATGGTCATAAGGTAACTACAAACCTTTTTATAGCTTAATTAGGTATTGTAAAATAATTTTTGTATTAAGAAGTAGAATATGTAATAAGTATAACATATTCATTTCCAACAATAGTAAATAAAAACCTTAAAAACGTCGTTATTATAACAATTCGTAATTCTGAAAATAATACCGATTGATTTACTTACGAGGACGGTGCCTAGGCCGATTACTTGGGATCTGGTTGTTGGATTTTCCGAAAGGCTAAAATGCTGAAAGGATCCTGCCACCCCATCTAATCTTCTACCTGGCCGTTCTTTACTTGATAAATCATGGAGTATCATATTGGAATTATTGAAGGGTTTAATGATGCGACTATAATATAGTTAAGGATTAAGAAATGATAGATTTCTTATTATGTTAACAGTTAAAGTTGAAGGAAATACAAAGCCGAGAAAGATAAACGATATAGTCAACTATAATCAGGTGAGTCTTCTCACTATACTATATGTGATATTGCATGCGTAGGAAGGAAGATATGTTAGACTATGGTGATCTTACCTATTTTGATAATTGTATGAATTATTGCTATGATAATGATTGTTTGTGGACGGAACGGGATTGCCCGCGAGCCAATAGGCGGAACGGGAATAGCCAGCGAGTCATTAGACGGAACGGGAAAAGCCTGCGAGCGATAAGACAAAACGGGAACTGCCCGTGAGTCTTCAGGCGGAACATGGATAGCCCGTGAGTCTCACAGACATATGAATGGTTATTGTGTGTTGTATGTTATGTGATGGATCGTATGGTATTTTGAGAAACTCATTAAGCTCCGTGCTTACCCTTTCCCTATATAAACTACTGTTTCAGGTACATCAGGTACCATGGATGGCAAGGCGTGACGTGTATACACTGTGCTGCTTCATTGGAGGACTGTTTTTGAATGGATGTTCCGCTATGTTGTGATTTTATTAACTTTTGTTAATCTTGGGATGTTTTCATTAAACTTATAAGTTATGGAATTTTGTCAAAATTAATTAAGTGGCTTTTCTTATATTGAAGTATCCGTTTAATTTTTTTTTAATTTTACCCTAAAATTTTGGGATGTTACAAGTTGGTATCAGAGCACAGCTTGAGAGAATCAGGCTCACTTAGTGAGTTCTGGACGCAAGTTGAGGCTTAAGAGTTTTCTTAAAACATTTTTACGAAATAAAGATGTTTTATGAAGGGTGAACTGAAGACACAGTGTGTACCGCCAGCCAACGCCAGTATGAGAAAAGAGTTAAGTATTTAATATTGTGGATGTTAAAAAAAACATATGGTATATTTTGCTGAAATGCCTGGTAGAGATCACACATTGTTGTATTATTATCTGCTATTTGCTAATAGAACTGTATGCTAGTGCCGATAGGTTGCTTAGAGATTTCCACTAAGTTGTATACAATATGGACTGAATAGTCATAGAGTGTGTGAGTTGACCTTATTGCATGTTCCTTGTTTGGTTGTTGCCTTAGGGAAGATTCTCTTATTTGAAAGACTGTTTAGTTCGATATTGTATACAACTACGTTCGCGAAACAATCTGTCATCACTGGAGGAAGTTCCGTCTTAGTTTGAATAGCAGGGTGGGGGTGGGATTCCAAGTATTCCTAGAAGGGTTGACATATGCCTTGTAAGGGCATATGTGTTAAAATTATCGGTGAGAAGCGAATTGGATATTTCGAGACGGGTCTTGGAACGAACATGGATAGGTGTGGAAGGTAGTAGTAGAGCTCCTACTATCGAAAGCACAGGATCTGCGTTTGAGTCGGGAGTTCGTCACGAAGGATCTAAGGAGCTGAGTATGTGAGTGTCTAGCATAGTTGACTTAAATGCTAGTGTAATGTGGTAAACCTTTATCCATTCGATTGTTGAATGTTGATTGTGAGGTTCAGTAGGAACAATTAAGATGTGATCATACCAGTTTGGTTGGACCGATCATGCTTAAGTTGATTACTGAGCTTAAAGACTGTTGAAAGGGAGAATGTCAAAGTGCTATTGTGGTAGCTATTTTTCATGTAACTAATGGGCGCACAAGTCAGACAGGGACTAGAGGATGCAAGGGTGAGTTTTCCAACTCACGGTCAAAGAGGTGCAAGCGGCGCCTGAGATGATAGCGGGTATTTTTGAGTCGACTCTGTACATGCCTGGTGCTGTGTAATAGTGGGGCTACCTACCCTTGTATTGATCTTGCTTGAGTGATTGATCAGGTCGTGTGGGTTGAGAGTCTGGATCACTCGCTCGTGATTGAGGTAACCGGCGATAAAGGTGTTGACTAGGGTCGCAAGCGGATGAGTTACATATGGTGGTTGATGTAAACGTCTTTACATTATCGAAACATGTTTATTGAGATGGTGTTTGCCCCTGATGCAAGTTGTTGGCTGAGCAGAGTGGGCTTGGTTTTTGTTCGAGAGTAAGAGCTCGTAAAAAAATATTATAAATCAAATAAACAGACTTGGACTTTAGTCCAAGTGGGGGAGGAATACAAAATTAATGGACCAACATGAATATTATATTGAATCGATGAAATTATTAAAATTACAGTAACATGTCAATATATTTAATTCATTACTACAACTTTATATTAATACATTAAGAAAAGTTTACAGAACTACTAACCTAAACCGGAGAATCAGAAAGAAGCGAGAAAAGATATTCTACACTCCAATCTTTGTCATCATTAGGTTGACTTGTACCTTCTTGAGGATTTGGAAGGGTATGCTTTGAGTTATTAGAGGAGGAGCTCCAAGGTATGGGGTCTCGATAGGGTTGGAACCTGTAACCCCATGATTAGGGGCTAAATATTGACTCATTTGGGGCGTGTGTAAGTAGGGCAGTGATGAGGAAGGGCTCTAATTCGGAACCAGTTGGGGGTAGCTATAAGAAGGAGGAACCCAGGCTAGGTCACCTGCAAAGCCTCAAAAATTCTCCTCACTCGAAGACTCGAGTAAACCAGGGTTAATACTACTCATACCAGAATTAGATGGCGGAGATTGCTGCTGTGTATGAGTTCTTGATGAAGTTTCCCCCTTTTCCTGAATTTTTCTTTTCCTAAATACAACCTTATGAGCAGCTTGTATTAGCTTCTTTGTGCCGTCTGTTAGACCCGATTGTGACCCTTCAATTATCGCTTCTTTTTCTTTTTTTTAGGTTGGGTATTAAATCTCCCGATAATTCTGTTGCCTCAATAAATTCATTACCAAATTCCTGTGGCACAAATAACTTTAGTAATTTCAACCTTATGATATAAAGGAATTAAAAAAATGTAGTTCTTTACCTCATCACGATCAATAAGGGTTTGCAAACTCGTAAGTTGTCGTTGGGGCCAATGATTGATACCTAATTCTCTACAATGTTTTTTTAATTGTGTCGTTCCAATGTCAAGTTCCTTCGCAGCTTTCTCAATTGGTTCGTTAAAGTCTTCAGCTATTATTTCTCTACTTAATAAATGTCTGAAACCTCTTCCACTGCCACATGCTATGTTTTCTGAACTAGAAGGTTTAAATCCAATTGTATTGTTATCATTCTGGATCATTTGAACATGATCCTGATTTTTTGACCCAAAGATGGACATTGATTCATCAAAATTAGTGGCCTCTATCGGTAATAATTGTTGGTTTTCAACTAAAATCTCAGGATTCTGAAATCCTTCTAGATTCCTTTGAATCAACCGAAGATGATCTTGATATTGAAAACCAAACCCAAACTCGGGATTCAATTCAATATTTATGTTATGAGTCATCTGTAATTGATTCTCATCCTGAATACCAGCCATGAATTCTTAATTCATGGGGACAAACTCACTGCTTGTTGGGTGCACGTCCATGAATGGATTGTACTCAGTTAGACCATCCACAAATGGGTCTACAAATAACACATGTCAAATGATAAAACAAAATAGAATACTTATAAATGGATCATTCAAAAGAATTTAATCTGGTAGAAGGCATGGAGTCTGATCAAGTGCAAAGTCAGATGCATGCACCGGATCATCTGAGTTAATGTTCAACTCGGGAAAAATTTCCGGATCATCGTGGAGATGCTCTATTGGTAGTATATCTGGAAGACTGTACCATAATTCAAAATTAAACGAAACATTAGAAAGGTAATCGAAGTATGGATGATATATGTCTAGAATGTTAGAGTCACCAAACTCTATTAAGAATGCTTGGTTTGAAGTACCCTCTCCTTATGAAAAACCAGGTCCAGGGTTCGACAGATCGCCCATTGAAGATCTGTTTTCCATGACTCGACTTTAAATATGAGTTCGTTTACGAACAAACTAGTGATAAGAGAGGATGAGACTGAAAATGAATGATACTACATACCTGTATATATAGTATCTTGCAGCTGGAACCGAAAGGACACACGGAACTGAAAGGACACCTCACGTTTTAATTACCGAAATTCAAACTAACTACAGTAGATGCGACTTTTCACTACCCCAAGTGACATTTTTTCAAAATTCCCTGCTTGACTTTGGTGAGAACGAGATAATAAAGAGACTTTTGAAATAAAACAAAATTTTATGTCTCCATATGATGGAAATAGTTTAAAGAGTGTTCAGTACTCCAAAAAAAATTACAAAAGATGATGTAAATTTTATATTTCGGTGAAGCACGAAAATTTGAAGATTCTACAAAAATAGACTTATTTAGCCAAAAAGTATTTAAAAGAAATGTTGAATTGAGGCAAATGTGTGTTGAAATATGACGAATTCATATAAATACGAAATAGTGTTAAAATTAGGTGTTGCAAGTTAACTAGGTTAACTATGTATATAGGTAGATTAGAAAGTACTAAATATGTACTGTAGATAGTAGCCGGTCAAGTCGATGTGTGGGACTGTGAGAAACAGTTAGAGTTTTTTTGTACATCTAGAGTAATTAGAAGAAAAAGAAGTATGGAGTGAATGAGAATAATAGGACCTTAAGCATTATTACAGAGGTATGTGAATGTTGAAAGGGAAAAATAATTAAATCTTGTAAAGTTTCGGTAATAAGACGACGAGGATTTTTGAAGGACACAAGGACTCGATGGGAAATACATAGAGGCGTTCGAGAATGCGGATTTCGGGACGAAATCCAAATAAGTGGGGGAGACTTGTAAGACCCGTATCCTGATTATAACATATACTTAAAATAAGAGTGTTAGGAATTATATGATTTTTGGTAGTTATAAAGCTAAGAAAAACTTTAGTTACAATTTCATATGAAAATCAGCATTTTGTGTCGTTTTTAGAAAAATCATAATTAATTCTAGAAAAATCGTTTGGACCTCAAACTAGTGCACAAAGTTTACAAATTGAATCTAGTACAATTACCAAAAATAATAGTAAGCTTGAAAATGACATTATCTATGGTAAAAAAATGCAATCTTTACTGATTAGTTCGGAATTGACAGATTAGATAGTCTGTTTTCAAAAATTCATAATAAATCATAGAAACATCGTATAAATACGTAAAATACATCCTTGGAAAGGTATTGAGATTAATTTCTGGAATATCAAATTAAAACGTGAATTTCGTGGGTTTAAAGTCGGCTAAACCAGTCTTGAACAGACTGATTCTAGAAGTTATTAATTTCAACAATGTTATATTATTAAAATCTTTTGTCAAAAGTGTCATGCCATTTTTTATTCAAGAATTCAAGTATAAATACCCCTCAAAACATCTCATAAACCACACAACTAAATCTCAATCCAATATATAGAGGTTTCTAAGCACTAGAGTGTAAGCAAGTGAGCGGAAGAAGCTCGAAAGCCTAACGAAGGAGTTATAGATCCCGACGAATGGTCATAAGGTAACTACAAACCTTTCTATAGCTTAATTAGGTATTGTAAAATAATTTTTGTATTAAGAAGTAGAATATGTAATAAGTATAACATATTCATTTCCAACAATAGTAAATAAAAACCTTAAAAACGCCGTTATTATAACAATTCGTAATTCTGAAAATATTACCGATTGATTTACTTACGAGGACGGTGCCTAGGCCGATTACTTGGGATCTGGTTGTTGGATTTTCCGAAAGGCTAAAATGCTGAAAGGATCCTGCCACCCCATCTAATCTTCTACCTGGCCGTTCTTTACTTGATAAATCATGGAGTATCATATTAGAATTATTGAAGGGTTTAATGATGCGACTATAATATAGTTAATGATTAAGAAATGATATATTTCTTATTATGTTAACAGTTAAAGTTGAAGGAAATACAAAGCCGAGAAAGATAAACGATATAGTCAACTATAATCAGGTGAGTCTTCTCACTATACTATAGGTGATATTGCATGCGTAGGAAGGAAGATATGTTAGACTAAGGTGATCTTACCTATTTTGATAATTGTATGAATTATTGCTATGATAATGACTGTTTGTGGACGGAACGGGATTGCCCGCGAGCCAATAGGCGGAACGGGAATAGCCTGCGAGTCATTAGACGGAACGGGAAAAGCCTGCGTGCGATAAGACAGAACGGGAACTGCCCGTGAGTCTTCAGGCGGAACAGGGATAGCCCGTGAGTCTCACAGACATATGAATGGTTATTGTGTGTTGTATGTTATGTGCTGGATCGTATGGTATTTTGAGGAACTCACTAAGCTCCGTGCTTACCCTTTCCCTATATAAACTACTGTTTCAGGTACATCAGGTACCATGGATGGCAAGGCGTGACGTGTATACACTGTGCTGCTTCATTGGAGGACTGTTTTTGAATGGATGTTCCGCTATGTTGTGATTTCATTAACTTTTGTTAATCCTGGGATGTTTTCATTAAACTTATAAGTTATGGAATTTTGTCAAAATTAATTAAGTGGCTTTTCTTATATTGAAGTATCCGTTTAATTTTTTTTAATTTTACCCTAAAATTTTGGGATGTTACAAGTTGGTATCTGAGCACAGCTTGATAGAATCAGGCTCACTTAGTGAGTTCTGGACGCAAGTTGAGGCTTAAGAGTTTTCTTAAAACATTTTTACGAAATAAAGATGTTTTATGAAGGGTGAAATGAAGACACAGTGTGTACCGCCAGCCAACGCCAGTATGAGAAAAGGGTTAAGTATTTAATATTGTGGATGTTAAAAAAAACATATGGTATATTTTGCTGAAATGCCTGGTAGAGATCACACATTGTTGTATTATTATCTGCTATTTTCTAATAGAACTGTATGCTAGTACCGATAGGTTGCTTAGAGATTTCCACTAAGTTGTATACAATATGGACTGAATAGTCATAGAATGTGTGAGTTGACCTTATTGCATGTTCCTTGTTTGGTTGTTGCCTTAGGGAAGATTCTCTTATTTGAAAGACTGTTTAGTTCGATATTGTATACAACTACGTTCGCGAAACAATCTGTCATCACTGGAGGAAGTTCCGTCTTAGTTAGAATAGCAGGGTGGGGGTGGGATTCCAAGTATTCCTAGAAGGGTTGACATATGCCTTGTAAGGGAATATGTGTTAAAATTATCGGTGAGAAGCGAATTGGATATTTCGAGACGGGTCTTGGAACGAACATGGATAGGTGTGGAAGGTAGTAGTAGAGCTCCTACTGTCGAAAGCACAGGATCTGCGTTTGAGTCGGGAGTTCGTCACGAAGGATCCAAGGAGCTGAGTATGTGAGTGTCTAGCATAGTTGACTTAAATGCTAGTGTAATGTGGTAAACCTTTATCCATTCGATTGTTGAATGTTGATTGTGAGGTTCAGTAGGAACAATTAAGATGTGATCATACCAGTTTGGTTGGACCGATCATGCTTAAGTTGATTACTGAGCTTAAAGACTGTTGAAAGGGAGAATGTCAAAGTGCTATTGTGGTAGCTATTTTTCATGTAACTAATGGGCGCACAAGTCAGACAGGGACTAGAGGATGCAAGGGTGAGTTTTCCAACTCACGGTCAAAGAGGTGCAAGCGGCGCCTGAGATGATAGCGGGTATTTTTGAGTCGACTCTGTACATGCCTGGTGCTGTGTAATAGTGGGGCTACCTACCCTTGTATTGATCTTGCTTGAGTGATTGATCAGGTCGTGTGGGTTGAGAGTCTGGATCACTCGCTCGTGATTGAGGTAACTGACGATAGAGGTGTTGACTAGGGTCGCAAGCGGATGAGTAACATATGGTGGTTGATGTAAACGTCTTTACATTATCGAAACATGTTTATTGAGATGGTGTTTGCCCCTGATGCAAGTTGTTGGCTGAGCAGAGTGGGCTTGGTTTTTGTTCGAGAGTAAGAGCTCGTAAAAAAATTATAAATCGAATAAACAGACTTGGACTTTAGTCCAAGTGGGGGAGGAATACAAAATTAAGGGAACAACATGAATATTATATAGAATCGATGAAATTATTAAAATTACAGTAACACGTCAATATATTTAATTCATTACTACAACTTTATATTAATACATTAAGAAAAGTTTACAGAACTACTAACCTAAACCGGAGAATCAGAAAGAAGCGAGAAAAGATATTCTACACTCCAATCTTTGTCATCATTAGGTTGACTTGTACCTTCTTGAGGATTTGGAAGGGGTATGCTTTCAGTTATTGGAGGAGGAGCTCCAAGGTATGGGGTCTCGATAGGGTTGGAACCTGTAACCCCATGATTAGGGGCAAAATATTGACTCATTTGGGGCATGTGTAAGTAGGGCAGTGATGAGGAAGGGCTCTAATTCGGAACCAGTTGGGGGTAGCTATAAGAACGAGGAAACCAGGCTAGGTCACCTGCAAAGCCTCAAAAATTCTCCTCACTCGAAGACTCGAGTAAACCAGGGTTAATACTACTCATACCAGAATTAGATGGCGGAGATTGCTGCTGTGTATGAGTTCTTGATGAAGTTTCCCCCTTTTCCTGAATTTTTCTTTTCCTAAATACAACCTTATGAGCAGCTTGTATTAGCTTCTTTGTGCTGTCTGTTAGACCCGATTGTGACCATTCAATTATCGCTTCTTTTTCTTTTTTTAGGTTGGGTATTAAATCTCCTGATAATTCTGTTGCCTCAATAAATTCATTACCAAATTCCTGTGGCACAAATAACTTTAGTAATTTCAACCTTATGATATAAAGGAATTAAAAAAATGTAGTTCTTTACCTCAGCACGATCAATAAGGGTTTGCAAACTCGTAAGTTGTCGTTGGGGCCAATGATTGATACCTAATTCTCTACAGCGTTTTTTTAATTGTGTCATTCCAATGTTGAGTTCCTTCGCAGTTTTCTCAATTGGTTCGTTAAAGTGTTCAGCTATTATTTCTCTACTTAATAAATGTCTGAAACCTCTTCCATTGCCACCTGCTATGTTTTCTGAACTAGAAGGTTCAAATTCAATTGTATTGTTATCATTCTGGATCATTTGAACATGATCCTGATTTTTTGACCCAAAGATGGACATTGATTCATCAAAATTAGTGGCCTCTATCGGTAATAATTTTTGGTTTTCAACTAAAATCTCAGGATTCTGAAATCCTTCTAGATTCCTTTGAATCAACCGAAGATGATCTTGATATTGAAAACCAACCCCAAACTCGGGATTCAATTCAATATTTATGTTATGAGTCATCTGTAATTGATTCTCATCCTGAATACCAGCCATGAATTCTTGATTCATGGGGACAAACTCACTGCTTATTGGGTGCACGTCCATGAATGGATTGTACTCAGTTAGACCATCCACAAATGGGTCTACAAATAACACATGTCAAATGATAAAACAAAATAGAATACTTATAAATGGATCATTCAAAAGAATTTAACCTGGTAGAAGGCATGGAGTCTGATCAAGTGCAAAGTCAGATGCATGCACCGGATCATCTGAGTTAATGTTCAACTCGGGAAAAATTTCCGGCTCATCGTGGAGATGCTCTATTGGTAGTATATCTGGAAGACTGTACCATAATTCAAAATCAAACGAAACATTAGAAAGGTAATCGAAGTATGGATGATATATGTCTAGAATGTTAGAGTCACCAAACTCTATTAAGAATGCTTGGTATGAAGTACCCTCTCCTTGTGAAAAAACAGGTCCAGGGTTCGACAGATCGCCCATTGAAGATCTGTTTTCCATGACTCGACTTTAAATATGAGTTCGTTTACGAACAAACTAGTGATAAGAGAGGATGAGACTGAAAATGAATGATACTACATACCTGTATATATAGTATCTTGCAGCTGGAACCGAAAGGACACACGGAACTGAAAGGACACCTCACGTTTTAATTACCGAAATTCAAACTAACTACAGTAGATGCGACTTTTCACTACCCCAAGTGACATTTTTTCAAAATTCCCTGCTTGACTCTGGTGAGAACGAGATAATAAAGAGACTTTTGAAATAAAACAAAATTTTATGTCTCCATATAATGGAAATAGTTTAAAGAGTGTTCAGTACTCCAAAAAAAAAATTACAAAAGATGATGTAAATTTTATATTTCGGTGAAACACAAAAATTTGAAGATTCTACAAAAATAGACTTATTTAGCCAAAAAATATTTAAAAGAAATGTTGAATTGAGGCAAATGTGTGTTGAAATATTACGAATTCATATAAATACGAAATAGTGTTAAAATTAGGTGTTGCAAGTTAACTAGGTTAACTATGTATATAGGTAGATTAGAAAGTACTAGGACCTTAAGCATTATTACAGAGGTATGTGAATGTTGAAAGGGAAAAATAATTAAATCTTGTAAAGTTTCAGCAATAAGACGACGAGGATTTTTGAAGGACACAAGGACTCGATGTGAAATACATAGAGGCGTTCGAGAATGCGGATTTCGGGACGAAATCCAAATAAGTGGGGGAGACTTGTAAGACCCGTATCCTGATTATAACATATACTTAAAATAAGAGTGTTAGGAATTATATGATTTTTGGTAGTTATAAAGCTAAGAAAAACTTTAGTTACAATTTCATATGAAAATCAGCATTTTGTGTCGTTTTTAGAAAAATCATAATTAATTCTACAAAAATCGTTTCGACCTCAAACCAGTGCACAAAGTTTACAAATTGAGTCTAGTACAATTACCAAAAATAATAGTAAGCTTGAAAATGACATTATCTATGGTAAAAAATGCAATCTTTACTGATTAGTTCGGAATTGACAGATTAGATAGTCTGTTTTCAAAAATTCATAATAAATCATAGAAAAATCGTATAAATACGTAAAATACATCCTTGGAAAGGTATTGAGATAAATTTCGGGAATATCAAATAAAAACGTGAATTTCGTGGGTTTGAAGTCGGCTAAACCAGTCTTGAACAGACTGATTCTAGAAGTTATTAATTTCAACAATGTTATATTATTAAAATCTTTTGTCAAAAGTGTCATGCCATTTTTTATTCAAGAATTCAAGTATAAATACCCCTCAAAACATCTCATAAACCACACAACTAAATCTCAATCCAATATATAGAGGTTTCTAAGCACTAGAGTGTAAGCAAGTGAGCGGAAGAAGCTCGAAAGCCTAACGAAGGAGTTATAGATCCCGACGAATGGTCATAAAGTAACTACAAACCTTTCTATAGCTTAATTAGGTATTGTAAAATAATTTTTGTATTAAGAAGTAGAATATGTAATAAGTATAACATATTCATTTCCAACAATAGTAAATAAAAACCTTAAAAACGTCGTTATTATAACAATTCGTAATTTTGAAAATAATACCGATTGATTTACTTACGAGGACGGTGCCTAGGCCGATTACTTGGGATCTGGTTGTTGGATTTTCCGAAAGGCTAAAATGCTGAAAGGATCCTGCCACCCCATCTAATCTTCTACATGGCCGTTCTTTACTTGATAAATCATGGAGTATCATATTGGAATTATTGAAGGGTTTAATGATGTGACTATAATATAGTTAAGGATTAAGAAATGATAGATTTCTTATTATGATAACAGTTAAAGTTGAAGGAAATACAAAGCCGAGAAAGATAAACGATATAGTCAACTATAATCAGGTGAGTCTTCTCACTATATTATAGGTGATATTGCATGCGTAGGAAGGAAGATATGTTAGACTAAGGTGATCTTACCTATTTTGATAATTGTATGAATTATTGCTATGATAATGATTGTTTTTGGACGGAACGGGATTGCCCGCGAGCCAATAGGCGGAACGGGAATAGCCTGCGAGTCATTAGACGGAACGGGAAAAGCCTGCAAGCGATAAGACAGAACGCGAACTGCCCGTGAGTCTTTAGGCGGAACAGGGATAGCCCGTGAGTCTCACAGACATATGAATGGTTATTGTGTGTTGTATGTTATGTGATGGATCGTATGGTATTTTGAGGAACTCACTAAGCTCCGTGCTTACCCTTTCCCTATATAAACTACTGTTTCAGGTACATCAGGTACCATGGATGGCAAGGCGTGACGTGTATACACTGTGCTGCTTCATTGGAGGACTGTTTTTGAATGGATGTTCCGCTATGTTGTGATTTCATTAACTTTTGTTAATCCTGGGATGTTTTCATTAAACTTATAAGTTATGGAATTTTGTAAAAATTAATTAAGTGGCTTTTCTTATATTGAAGTATCCGTTTAATTTTTTTTTAATTTTACCCTAAAATTTTGGGATGTTACAGGTACCATGTTCATTGGATGCATGCAATCTACATGATACCATATGGTTTTCAAAATTAGAATTGTAAAATATACAAATCCCTTTCGAAATACAAATCAATGTCGTCCCTCTTAAAGACAGTCATGTATCACTTGTATATCCTTGTGGGATAAAGGTTACCTAACCACTTGGAGTCTTCTTGTGATACAAGAGGTAGTTTTGCAATATTGATGGGATAAAGGACACCTAACCATTAATAGTTGTCAAAACTACACGTCCGTTCAAGTGGGATGATTTGTTTGGAAATCTTTTGTGATAAAGGTCACCTAAGCATTAGAAATCCAAGGCATAGATGGGATCAAACATGCCAAACTTATAAATGTTATAATGGGATCCCATAACTCTAGAAACTATATTTGGATATAATTGGTTAACCGTTACCTACCTTGTTGATTCGAATAGGCGGGATAAAGGATACCTAACCGCTTGTTTGTATTGCAAATTGGATTCTAGACCTTAATCAATTAAAGTTTATGAAACAAGAAAGGGTATTAATTATTAAGGACTTAATATCATAAATTACTAAATTGAACCTTGTTAAAATTTTGTAGATGGCACCAAACACAACAAACCCGGCTCCAAACAAAACATCACTACGGTCTCTCCTTGAGGGAGAAAAACTCAACCACACCAACATCTTGGATTGGTACCGTAGTGTGAGAATAGTTCTCAAACAAGAAAAGAAAGAATATGTTCTCAATGAACCACTTCCTGAAGAGCCCCCTGCCATTCCTAAGCCCGCACACGATGCATGGCTTAAAAAGATGGATGACTCCATTGATGCATCATGTCTAATGTTGGCAACCATGATTCCTGACCTTCAGAAGGATTTGGAGAATCATTCGGCCTATGACATGATTAATCAATTGAAGGAAATGTTCCAACAACTTGCAAGGACAGAAAGGTTCGAAACTGTTTGGGCTTTCCATGCTTGTAAGATGGAGGATGGACAGACGGTCAGCTCTTATATGCTCAAAATGAAGAGTCACATTGATCATTTGGCACGTCTTGGAGTTGTTATGTCTGAAGAGCTAGCAACGGATATGATCCTTAACTCCTTGACAAAGTCTTTTGATCCCTTCGTCATGAATTATAACATGAATGGTTTGAACAAGACTATCCCGGAATTGCATGGGATGCTAATTACCGCGGAAAAGAATCCGCCTAAGAAAACCACTCAAGTTCTCATGATCAAGGAAGGTGGTACAAAGAGGACTAGACCCGAACACCCCACCTACTCCAAGGCAAGGGGAAGGCAAAGGTTGTCAAAGGAAAGGGCAAGAAAGTTGTCCAAACATCCCGTCCGCCCAAGAAGAAGGCAAAAGTTGCCAAAGAAGACGCGTGCTTCGAATGTGGCAAAGTTGGGCATTGGAAGAGAAATTGCCCTACCTATCTTGCGGAGTTGAAGAAGAAGAAGGCCGGTGAGGGCACTTCAGGTATCTATGTGATAGACCTAGAACTTTATAATTTATCTCCTAACACATGGGTATTTGATACTGGTTGTGGAACTCACATTTGTAATATGTTGCAGGGGTTCAAAAGGAGTAGGTGACTGAAGGCAAACGAGGTAGTACTCTGGGTTGGAAACAGTGCAAGGGTTGCGGTGGATTCAACTGGAAGTTTTGATTTATTACTACCTAGTGGCTTGTACTTGACATTGTTGAATGTTTATTATGTTCCTAGCTTGACTAGGAATATTATTTCGGTTGCTAACTTGAGACAATGTGGTTTTAATATTTGCTTTATAAATGATGACATTTGTGCTTATAAAAACAATGTATTCTATTTTGAGGCTAGGCCTTTAAATGGAATTTATGAAGTAAACCTTGATGAAAATACCAACCATAGCTCTTTATACCACACTTTCACCAAGAGACCCAAATGTGATTTGAGTCAAATTTATCTATGGCATTGTCGCCTTGGGCATATAAACAAGAAACGCATATCCCAACTTCAGAAGAGTGGACTTTTGAAGGCAAATGAGAATGACTCATTTGATATATGTGAATCTTGTTTACATGGCAAGATGACTAAAGTTTCTTTCTCCGGAACCAATGAGAGGGCAAAGGACTAGTTAGGAATCATACATACGGGTGTATGTGGTCCTTTCAAGCCAATGACTCGATATGGTGAAAGATATTTCATCACCTTCACTGATGACTTTAGTCGTTTTGGATATGTTTATTTAATTAAACATAAACATGAGGCGTTTGAAATGTTCAAAACGTTTCAAAGTGAAGTGGAAAATCAACTCAACAAAACAATTAAAGTTCTACGTTCTGATAGAGGAGGTGAGTACTTAACTACAAACTTTATGGATCATCTTAAGACTTGTGGAATTGTTTCACAACTTACTCCACCTGGAACACCACAACATAATGGTGTATCTGAGAGGCGGAACCGAACACTATTGGATATGGTTCGATCCACGATGAGTAGAAGTACTCTACCTTTATCATTTTGGGGTTATGCTTTACAAACAGCTGCTCGTCTCCTAAACATGGCACCTACCAAGAAGGTAGATAAAACACCTTATGAGATATGGCATGGAAAGGTTCCATCTTTATCCTATCTCAAGGTATGGGGTTGTGAAGCTTATGTTAGACAAGAAGCTTCAAACAAACTAGAACCCCGTTCAACTAAGTGTAGCTTTGTAGGGTATCCGAAAGATTGTCTTGGATACTACTTCTATAATCCCATAGAGAATAAGATATTTATTTCTCGAAAAGCTGAATTCCTAGAAAACAAGTTTTTGACGGAAGAGGCTAGTGGGAGGTTTGTGGAACTTGAAGAACTTCAGGAACCACAGCCTGATACACAAGAAATTGGATCTAGCATTCAACAAGAAATTGTTGAACCTGAACAAACGGTTGATCAGGAACAAATTGTAACACAAGATGTTCGCAGATCTGGTAGGGTTCGATTTGAACCTGAAAGGTATGGTTACCTTTTGATGGAAGAGGAGTGTTATACGATAGATTCTGATGAACCCGTCAACTACCAGAGTGCAATGTCAGATCCTGAATCTGATAAATGGCTTGAAGCCATGAACACTGAGATGCAATCCATGCATGATAACCAAGTATGGGACTTGGTTAATCTTCCCACCGATTGTAAGACTGTTGGGAATAAATGGGTTTTTAAGAAGAAAACCGACGTGGATGGAAATGTTCACACTTTTAAGTCAAGACTTGTTGCTAAACGATACTCACAAACTCATGGTATTGACTATGATGAGACCTTTTCACCAGTGGCAATGATCAAGTCGATTAGGATACTTTTTGCCATAGCCGCATACTATGATTATGAGATATGGCAAATGGATGTCAAGACCGCTTTCCTTAATGGACACTTATTGGAAGATGTCTATATGGATCAACCTGAAGGTTTTGTCGATCCCAAGCATCCAAGCAAAGTGTGCAAGCTTAAAAGATCTATCTATGGATTGAAGCAAGCGTCTCGAACATGGAACATCCGCTTTGATGAAAAGATTACAAATTTTGGATTCATCAAAAATGAGGATGACTCCTGTGTTTACAAGAAAGCTAGTGGGAGCATAGTCATATTCCTAGTATTGTATGTAGATGACATACTTCTATTTGGAAATGACATCCCAACCTTAAAAGGTGTCAAAGCGTTCCTTGATAAATGTTTCTCAATGAAGGACTTAGGACAAGCTGCTTATGTATTAGGCATAAAGATCTATAGAGATAGATCTAAGAGACTTATTGGTCTAAACCAAAGTGTATATATTGATAAAATCTTGAAGAGGTTCAAGATGCAAGAATACAAAAGAGGATTCTTGCCAATACCACATGGCACCATCCTAAGTAAGTCTTAGTGCCCAAGCACTAGGACTGAACTTGAAAGGATGAAACATGTCCCATATGCTTCGGCAATTGGGTCTATCATGTATGCCATGTTATGCACTAGGCCCGACGTCTCATGTGCCTTAAGCATGACTAGTAGATATCAACAGAACCCAGGTGAAGCCCACTGGACTGCTGTAAAGAACATTCTTAAGTACTTGAGAAGAACTAAAGACATGTTCTTAGTTTACGGTGGTTTGGAAGAAAGCTTAAAGGTAAAGGGTTACACTGACGCAAGCTTCCAAACAGATAGGGACGATTCGAGATCTCAATCTGGGTATGTCTTTATTTTAAATGGAGGAGCCGTGTCTTGGAAGAGTTCCAAACAAGAAGTGATTGCACAATCCACCACAGAATCAGAATATGTTGCGGCTTCGGAAGCTGAACCTTTACCCCAAGCTAAGCATGAAAGTAACGTTAAGGGTATAGGACTTCGTTTTTCTAATGAATGGATTTGATTTGTGTTTACTGGTTTATGAATATAAAATTATGTAAACAACAAGAATTATGTAATATATGTGACGTGATGTTTCATTCATAATTTTGTGTTTTAATATTAGCATGTTTAATCCTTGAATAATCTAATTATTCTAAATGTCCATAGTCGATCATAGTTGTGGGAGCAATTATGAAATAAGACTAATATGAATTGGATTGGTTGACTTTTATGGGTAAAAGTAGCAAAAGGTTGCAACCAAATTCATAGATACTTGTCAGTGAACAAGTATTGGACTTGACCCGTTTCAAGATCACTCCATGGATCATTATCATAAGTGATTCTTGAACAAAGGTATTATCATTGTATCCTTAGACCTGAGATACATATTTGGGACTCAAGTATAGAGAGTGCTGTGCTTTGATATGGTTCACCGTTGTTCTTGAAATATAGACAACCATACAGACCATACTCAAGTATAGTACAAACTACATAAGGGGCGTATGTAGTCAAAACGGGATTTGTTCCTCTTATGTGTTGAGAGTTAGACATCTAAGGCCCCTGATTGAAAGTTGAACATAAAATGAGAATGATTCTTAAGTACTTGAGAAGAACTAAAGACATGTTCTTAGTTTACGGTGGTTTGGAAGAAAGCTTAAAGGTAAAGGGTTACACTGACGCAAGCTTCCAAACAGATAGGGACGATTCGAGATCTCAATCTGGGTATGTCTTTATTTTAAATGGAGGAGCCGTGTCTTGGAAGAGTTCCAAACAAGAAGTGATTGCACAATCCACCACAGAATCAGAATATGTTGCGGCTTCGGAAGCTGCTCAAGAAGCTGTCTGGATGATAAAGTTCATTGAAGATCTAGGGGTTGTCCATTCCATTCGGGACCCTATAGAAATCTTCTGTGACAATCTAGGTGCTATAGCTCAAGCAAAGGAACCTAGATCGCATCAAAAGACCAAACACATTCACCGAAGGTATAACTACATACGACATGAAGTTAAGAATGGTGAAATAAGTATTCATAAAGTTCATACAGATCAGAATTTGGCAGACCCATTCACGAACCCTTTACCCCAAGCTAAGCATGAAAGTAACGTTAAGGGTATAGGACTTCGTTTTTCTAATGAATGGATTTGATTTGTGTTTACTGGTTTATGAATATGAAATTATGTAAACAACAAGAATTATGTAATATATGTGACGTGATGTTTCATTCATAATTTTGTGTTTTAATATTAGCATGTTTAATCCTTGAATAATCTAATTATTCTAAATGTCCATAGTCGATCATAGTTGTGGGAGCAATTATGAAATAAGACTAATATGAATTGGATTGGTTGACTTTTATGGGTAAAAGTAGCAAAAGGTTGCAACCAAATTCATAGATACTTGTCAGTGAACAAGTATTGGACTTGACCCGTTTCAAGATCACTCCATGGATCATTATCATAAGTGATTCTTGAACAAAGGTATTATCATTGTATCCTTAGACCTGAGATACATATTTGGGACTCAAGTATAGAGAGTGCTGTGCTTTGATATGGTTCACCGTTGTTCTTGAAATATAGACAACCATACAGACCATACTCAAGTATAGTACAAACTACATAAGGGGCGTATGTAGTCAAAACGGGATTTGTTCCTCTTATGTGTTGAGAGTTAGACATCTAAGGCCCCTGATTGAAAGTTGAACATAAAATGAGAATGATTCTTAAGTGGGAGATTGTTAGTTCTAATATGCCCAATGATGATCATAAAATGATATTACTAATAATACATGATCCTATAGGGTCACACCAACAACAAGTTTGACACCAATTGATCATTTGGAATGTTAAATTTGATTAAACATCAAATGATACTAAACTTGCAATTTGATCTTGTAGTTATTATTATTTAAGTTAAATAATAATGACCCCAAAATTAAAGGTTGATTTTTAATTCATATGTGATGAATTAATCATGTATAATAATTAAATTGTTTAAATTGTTAAATGATTTAATTGAATTATAAGTAAACCCTTTATTTAATTTATTTGGTAAATTAATAAAAGAACATATATATATATATATATATATATATATATATATATATATATATATATATATATATATATATATATATATATATATATATATATGTATATATATTTATATATGTACATTCATATATGTTCTTTAAAAGGTTTATGTACATGATTAATGGTTTAAATGTTATCCCATTAAAAACAAGTATGAAGGTTTATTATTTATAAACTTTGTAATATAAATTTATAAATAACAGAATTTGAAAATTAGATTTCTTTTATTCACCTTATATGGCCGGATTTCACATGTCTTATGACATGTGTATAGAAAGGTGTATAACCATGGGATTATTCTCTCTTTGACCAAGGCAACATGCATGCTCTTGATTTTAATAATGAACCACTTTCTCTCCTTCCTTGGTGAAGCAAAATCCGGCCATATAGAGGGAAGAGAGAGACTTTTCATACTTGAATATTCATCAACCAAAACTCTCCAAAACTCTCTCTTGAGGTGAAGCAAAATCCGATTTTAGCATCAACAAGAGAAGAAGCTTTCATTGCAAGTTGTGGAACTAGCATTCAAGGGTGTTCAAGCTTGTGGTGGATCAACTATAGAGGGATTCTAACTTGATTCCTAGCTATCAAATTCGTCCATATCAACCCAAGAACAAAGGTTAAAATCTTGAACTTAATCTATGCTTGTTCTTCATCTTATCTTTACATGCATGTAGCATGATCCTCTTGGAATGAAATTCGTGTTCATGATTTTATGCTTCCGTTGCAACTTCAAGGTTTTGAAACTCATAACATGAACATGGATTTACAACAATATAACGAAACAAGCAATGATTAATGCGTCATCCAGCGGGATAATAATGATGCAGGAACCAGATGATGTCTGGCGATTTTTGGAACAACTAAGCAATGGGTCGAAAGCAAACTTTTCTGCAAGGAAACCAGTGAGTACAGCAGCGGCAGTAGGAGCAGATGCCGATTGGAAAAATGAAGTAAAGAAAGAAATAGGAGACCTGAACAGGAAGTTTGATAGGTTAATGGCGACTCTGCAAAATGGTCTGCAGAATCAACAGCAAGGCAATCAAGAAGGGCAAAGGCCCCAAGAAGTGAATCAAGTTTACAGGCAAGGTCAAGGACAATATAATAACACTAATGGAGGGCCTTATAGACCCTATAACCAAGGGACCCAGAATTACAATAACAACATGCAAGGCAATTATCAAGGACAGTCTTCTAATCAACCAAGACAGTTTCAGGCCGTGAACAACAGTGGTCCCAATGGAAGACATAACAGCAACAGAGGGCCGACCAACAACAATAACAATGCCCCGGAGAGTCAAGAGAACATGATAGCCAATATGTATGAGCTTGTGAATGCTAGTCAGCAGCAGACACAGGCGAATGCTAAAGCTATTGCAAATATGAAAGGCATATAGCTCAAATGGCCGAGGATCAACGAAAGAGAGACAGTGGTAAACTCCCGAGCAGCACGAAGATGAATCCAAACCATACGCAGAGGGTCGGTAAGGAGCATGTCAATGTTGTCGAGACAGAATGGAGAAAGGTCACAGAGGAGGATTTGATAGGAAAAGAAGGTGAAAATAAGATTAAAGAAGGTGACCAAATTAAGGATGAAAGTGATGCTCAAAAGGAGGAACAACTAGTTATAGCTGGTATAAAGCAGAAGAAGAAAGACAAAAGGGCAAAAAAGAAGCAAGAAGTACCAAGTATGCCAAGTGGGCCATCGATCAACCATCTGTTATAGGATGAACTAAAGAACGCGCCCAAAGACACGAAGAGTCATCAGGAAATGTGCAAGAAGAATGAGAAGTTCAAAGTGCCAACACCAGAAATGGTGAGATTGACTGTCAAGGCGAGTGAGGCTTTGTTGGAAACTTTGCCCAAAAAGGAAAAGGATCCTGGTTCACCGTTAATCACTGTCATGGTGGGTGACGTCATCATTAGGAACACATTACTGGATTTGGGAGCAAGTGTTAATTTTCTATCGGGATACCTTTACTGGAATTGGGAGCAAGTGTTAATTTTCTACCGGGATACCTTTATGATAAGTACAAAAATAAGGAATTAGAACCCGCGAAAACGGTGTTACAGTTGCAGATCAATCTACAAAAGTTTCTCGGGGTAAGCTGACAAATGTGATCATCAAGGTCGGTGATTTCGTTTATCCTATCGACTTTGTGGTGATGGAATATGAGTGCCTGGAAGACGCGCCCACATTAATCTTGGGGCATCCATTTTTAGCAACAGTCGGGGCAGCGATGGACTGTAAGATATGTAACGCCAAAATATGTTTATTATGTAATTATAATAAAAAGGGTAAAAAGGTCATTTTACCTTAGAAGGGTAATTTGGTCTTTTTGACAGAAAAGGATTTGTTTGGTAATAATATTTTGAGTTGTGGACTTAAAATGTTATACAATTTGATTTTGTCATTTATTTTATAAATTGTGGCAAAAGTTCTAGAAATGCAACTTCAAGGACCAAACTGCAATTTCTGGAAGTATAAAAGGTTGGAAGCTTCTCACATTTTGTGCAGATTTTTGAGGCTTACGGGAGAGGGTTTTTGTGAACGATTTTCCAGAAAACTTGAAGAATTCTTGAAGGCTTGAACTTGGAATTCGATTCTTGGCTTTAAAGGGTAGATTTGGAAGCTTTGGAGGTAAATATTCCAAGTTCTTGATTGTTTGTTCTTGATGAGTTTTGTAGAACTCAAACTGCATTTGCAGTTATGATTGTGTAGTTAAAATGGTTGGATACTTCCATTAAGTCATGCTAATAAGGGCTTAATTCAAGATAATGGAAGTAGATTGTTATTCTTGATGAATTTGAAGTTTTGGGGTTTTTAGAATTAAGAACCCTAATTCTTCATATGATTGATTGAGTGGGTTTTGAGGGTTGAAAACCTTGTTAAAATGTAAGGTTTTAGCCTAGGAATAAACCCCAAACGGTTAAGAACAGCATTAAGGACTTAATGGGTCAAAACTGCTTGCTACAGTGCACAAATCGCGACTGCCCAAGAGGCTGCACTGGCGCAGGGCGTAGTGCGCCCTATTCTAGGCGCAGTGCGCCCTATTCTAGGCGCAGTGCGCCTCCAAGGCAGGGGGTCAGAATCGCTAACTTTTGTTTGGCTTGTCCGATTTAGCTCAAACTTGAACCGTAGGCTCGTTATGGTCTGAAAAGTTTGGGAAAATTTTTATATTGAGTTTTCGACCCCTCGGGGGCACTGTACATCGATTCGAATGCCTCGGTGAATAGTAAAATTCATAAAAAGATAGTAAATGTAAAGTTTATTATCTAGGCATTGTTTATAATGATATTGTATTGAACTCTAGTGCATTAGAGTCAATTAGAATGGTTATTAACCTATAATCATTTTAAAAATAAATGGAATTATAGGTACGGGACAACGCCTTACGGATTACATTGGAAGGCAAGAAACAACGATAGCTAACGGTAGCAAACCTTTAGGTGAGTAATCTCACTGTTATCCGATGTGATAGATATTAAATGAGCAGCTGCAGATGGAAATTGTTTTGGGGACGAAAATGACAGATTATATGATTTGATATATGACAATACCAGATAAGCCTTGAGTCTGTTATAGACAAGAACGGAGCTGTGAGTCAATAAAAATGAATGATATGACAATACCAGATAAGCCGTGAGTCTATAATAGACAAGAACGGAGCTGTGAGTCAAACTTATATAAGACAATACCGGGTAAGTCGTGAGTCATCGAGATGACAAGAACGGAGCCGTGAGTCTAGGCAAAAGCGGGATAAACCCGTGAGCCATATATGATTTTGTGTTGCATGAGAATGCATATTTGATTTTGTATAGAGAATTTTATTCTTATACATGTTGTATTTGATTTGATTACTCATTGGGCTTTATAGCTCATGATTTTATTGCTATGTCCCTGCAGGTGAGCGTGATCCCGCCAAGGGAAAAGATAAAGTCCGTGACTGAGGACTTAGTATTTGAAGTGACGACCCGGCTTGAAGAATGTATAAAATATTATGTATTGTACTTCGTGATACGCTTGTACTCGTATTGTATTAACTAATACCCCTACTTATGGTTTGTTTGTAAAATATTTCGTTTGAAAAACAATTTTTTTTTGGGTGTTTTGTTAATAAGTTGGGTGTTACAAGTTGGTATCAGAGCCGTGGTTTAAGTGAACTAGGTGTCTTAGACTAGATTCCTGGACTTAAACCTTGAGAGAAAAACAGATAAATGGACTGTTAGATATATATAAGTTTGTTATTATATATGTAACCTAACAGTTTGCTGAAATTTTGAAGTATGAGAAATACAAGGAGTAATCCCACTGGTGCAAATTCGCGTGGAACCTCAAGAAGTGGACCAGCCCGTTCACGCGGCTTTGTGGGACGAAGAGCGAGAGCACCAGCTAGGGAACCGGTGGGAGAAAATCCACCTGATATACGAGCTATTGTGGAAGAAGTGGTTAGGCAAATGATGCCTACGTTAACGAATAACCCTAACCCGAGTGGCAATCCTAACCCGAGTGCCAATCCTAATCCTAGTGAAGAGGCTGCAAAAAGTATTCATGACAGGCAGCCGGAAGATGAAAGCCAGGGAGAAAGTCGTGCCCGGGCAGTAAAAGAAACTCAAGGTAGGGAAGCTTCTACAAAGAAAGTTGGGTGTACTTACAAAGCCTTCCTTGGTTGTAAACCAAAGGAATTCTCGGGGACAGATAATCCGGTCCAAGCCATGGAATGGATTATGCATATTGAGAAGGTGTTTCGAGTTAGCAAATGTGCGGATGATGACAAGGTAGAATTTGCCACAAATCAACTCACGAGCAGTGCATTACATTGGTGGCAAATTTACTACAAGTCTCTGAATCTTGATCCAACCCAATCTGTGTCTTGGGAACAATTCAAGATTAAATTCAATGAAGAGTATTGTTCCGAGGTAGCAATAAAGAAACTGGAGGATGAATTCCTGCACATGGAACAGGGTTCCCGATCTGTTCAAGAAAACACTCTTAGCTTTCTGGAGAAAGCAAGATTTGCGGAACACCATGTCAGTAGCGAAAAGAGAAAGATTGATATGTATGTCTGGGGGTTGACAACCCGAATCAAAGAAATTGTGCAACCACTGAAACTGCCTACCTTCCGACAAGTGGTGGATCGAGCCACAGAAAGGGAGACAGAATTGAAGCAACAAGATGATGAAAAGAAAGCTATGGAAACGAAAAGAAAGGCGGAAGACCAAGGTTGGACGCCTCAGAAAAAGTCGCAGCAAACCGGGTCTAAGAGTAAAGGCCAGAAAGACGAGGGAAAGTGGTGTGAAAAATGCAGAAAAAGGCACACGGGCAGCTATCGCAGTGATATTGGGTCAGTTAGCTGCCGAAACTGTGGAAAAACAGGTCATCCTACACGGGAGTGTCGGGCGGAGCGAAGATGCTACCAATGTGGAGCTATGGATCACATTCGTCCGAACTGTCCCCAACTGAAATCTGGAGTATACAGTGAAAGATCCAGAGATGATCTAGTGGGAAAGAAAGAAGAGCCGAAGAACAGGGGACGACCAGTGGCCTCGCGAGCTTTCCAGATGACCGTGGATGAAGCCCGTGAGAAGACAGATGTGGTTACAGGTATCTTTACTCTCAATACCATACCTGTATATGTTATATTTGATATAGGGGCAACACACTGTTTTGTATCGGAGTCTTTGCTGTCCCGCCTGAATGTACCATTAACTCCTATGGATGAAAGCTTGGAAGTGGCTATAGCGGATGGTAGATATGTTTGGGTTTCCGAACACCTAGAAGGTTGTCAGCTTAAAATCTACGGGACCGTTTTCCCTATAGATTTGAAGCCGATGACTACCAATGAATTTGGTGTAATTGTGGGTATGGATTGGTTAGCAACGAATTATGCTAACATGGATTGCAGAAATAAAAACATCACCGTATTATCACCGGATGGGGAATGGATAAAGATTCAGGGTGAACGACCTCGGTTGAGAATGCCAGTTATCTCCTTTGCTCAAGCCCGAAGCTGTATCAGTAAAGGAGGGATGTCCTATTTGGCTTATGTATCGGTGGCTCAACCGATTAAAGTGGGGGTAGCAAATGTAAACGTGGTAAATTGTGACATCCGCCTAAAATGGATTCGGGTCAACCCAACCCAATTGGGAAATTTAATAAACCCTACTCAAGATTTACTTGACGCTAATAGGATCAAAACCTATACAATACGATATAAATTGACGTTAATAGCAAAATAGCATAGTATAACGTCATAACTATAATCAAATTAAATTATGATACCATATTAAAATCAAATCAAAGTATGATACTCTAATTAAATTAAAAGAGTCAAACTTGAATACTATAATTAAACTTCAAATCAAAGTAGATTGTTATAATCAAATAATAACATATTTTTTTATAAAACTCTATTTTTATAAACTCTACATTAAATTTTATAAAATTCTTATATTAATTAGTGTATTACATAGAGATGCTTGTACTAGTGGGAAATTATGAAGACCACCTAAAGTCAAAAGTTATTCCCATGGTCTCCCACTCACACCTCCCATCATCTTTCCTTTCATTTTTCTCCCAACACATTATTCTCATCAACACTCAAACCCTCTCTATTCTTTCTCTCACTCTCAATCTCGAAATTCTTCCAAGAAATATCAATTTTCCAGCCAAGAACAATCCCTCATACTCAAATCTCCATCCCTCTTGAAGCATTCATCAAGGTATGTTGTTAAAAGTTCCAAATTCATACATGAAACAAATTAAATCCACCAAAATATATAAAACTCATTTTATGCATAAACCTGATTTTTCTCAGACTCTCATAAATAAAATAAGAAGTTCTGGAAATTTTCAGAAAATAACTTATTTTTATTGAATTACTATAATTATTGCAATAAAATATGGCAATAATTCACATAAAATATTTTTTGCAGCCCATAAATTCTGGGAAAATTTTGGAACAACCCTTATATTGAGTAAAGTGGATTTATAAAGTTTCATGCATTTATATTACTGTTTGATGCTTATTTTGTATTTTATTTTGTTGTAGATAAATAAATTGCAAAATATAGTTATGTATGTTAAAAACTATATTTTATATTTTTCGCACCTTATTAACATATTATAGACTCCACGAACAAATTTACAGATTTTTGTAATAATGTTTTCTTATTTTTCCTGATTTAATGATTATTTAATGGTTTAAATAGATAATAAATAGCTACACATGTCCAAAACTTATAAAACCTTATCAGAATATCTTATATAACATGTTAATCATAAATAAAAAGTCTAATGAATTTCTCTTAATATTTTCCTATTATTTATGATTTTAGTGATTAGTTAATAATGAAAAACATAAGAAATACTTCCCTTAGTCCAAAATATCCAAAATATTTACAGTAGGCTCAATATAATGTTAGCAAACTATGGTTAATTTACCAGAATTTTTGGTAATCATTTATTATTTTTCCCGAATTTTGTTGTGGTTTAATTATTAAAATACTAAATAAATACTAAAGCAGTTAAGAAAAATATGCAAATTTTACAGTAATTACCATTTTATGAAATAATGATTTTCGGAAAATTTCAGAATGTTTTATTACTGTTTAGTATTTAAAACCATTTTCCTAAATATCTAAGCATGTAAAAATGCATTTTTAATGATTATTTCATATAAATAATTGTTTATAATATATAAAATCTGTAAATACTTATAATTTGACTACTTATTATTTTAATAAGAAATTATTAAAATCTTGTCTAAAGTGAAAATATAAATTAATTAAGCAAAGTAATTAATTCAATTTAAAATTCATTTAACATATAAATACATTAATATTCAAAACAAAATTTGGATAATTGTCAATCCATCTAATATAAGAATATGTGTCTAATTATTCTTATTAATACTATATTCCCATTTATCGATTCCTAAACCAAAACTATTAATTATAATAGGTTCCACGTCGTTTTGACCCGAGCCGTCTATCGTACAACACGCGTATTCCGTTTGGACTAATGTGAGTAATCTACCCCATATTTTATAATTTTCAATACTTTTGGGGTGTATCATGTGGTTTTAATATGTTCCAACTTCATTTTATTATTTTTTCACCATTGAGACATTGTTGGGACATTTATACGTGAATCATTATTTGTATAATTATTGTTTGTTTACGCTACATGTACTTGTAGTGCATTACCATTTTTAGTCTAATCTCCATGACTATGCCCGTATTCTTGAGGTATGTTATGGACAATAATAGCGCTATTGGGTTGACCACCCCGCCTTGGGACGCTAAGGTGATTGATTGCACGTGGTTGAGTGTGTATGATGATTAGATGCTCCATCCTATATATATATACATATACATATGTATATATAGGGTGAGGACTTATTGTTGTTGTTATCATTTGTTAATCAATTTTTGATTTATAAACCGTTATCTCAATAATACTTACTTGTCGATTTCCAAAGAAAACAAGTTTCAAATTATAAATATTTCAAACTCACAATTTTCTTTAATAAAACTAGATTACTCACCAACTCTCGTAGTTGACCTGTTTTTACCCATGATGCAGATTTGAAGAATGAAGTTGATGAAAAGTAGGGTGTACCTTAGAAACCCACAAGAGTATTTAAATTTGATGTAATAAATGTTGTTTGTATTGGAATTTGTATTTGTATGTTGTGGATCTTGTTTGCCTACTTAGTACTTAATTGAATCTAATCATATTATAACATAGTTGTCATGAGACTTTGAACAATATATCACGCCTTGATCGATTCCGCCAAGGATCGGGGTGTGACAGATTGGTATCAGAGCCCTTGACTATAGGGAATTAGGTTAATTGCCTTGACCTAGTCTATAGCCTCTAGGGTCCTCTCGTATGCTAGTTTATAAAATGCACACACCACTGCATGCAATTCGCACTTAGAAAATCCTAGGAATACCTTTGTGTGCTAATTGCTCCCTTATGTGCTTACGTATTATTCCCGACACTTATATGTGTGCATACACTTGTGAATTTTCTCCTATTTCTCTTAAAATCACACGCATACTCAAATGGTTTCAAAATAAAAATTTATATACATATATATTCCTTAGAGCTCATAGGAAATTAAAAGTCATCCACTCTAGTTGGGTAGGATCAAAGTAATGGACGCGTAGTAACTGGAAGGGGGAGGTGCCGGTAGCCCGAAAGTCCTGACTAGGTAAGCATTCGTATACATCCCAATCAACCGAGGGACCAGTTTGCTTACCTGGGGACCAAAGGCGAGAGTTCCCAAACCTATAGGCCAAAGCGCGTCTTTCACATTACTTTTGAGCCATCAAAATACCCGACCTTATCAAACGTATCCGAAAGGATACACTCCAAAATGGCCAACTCATTGGACTATTAAGTTCCCTAATGGGCCTTGAAGTGGGAAAAACATGTGAAAACTTAGTATTGTGGGGGCCCACGCAATTGCTACATGCTTCACATTTAGTACCCATGGAAAGCCCAAAAGGTGCCCAACACTCCTAACCATGACCCAACAAGTGTTTTACAATCATTTTACCCAACAATGTCTACAAACTTAATTTCCATAATCAATTTACAAATAACTCACAAGTCCATATGCGTGTTTCTCATAGATGGCATTACGACCCCCATACGCTGCTCGTAACAACCGAAGGCTAGCCGCCCTTATCGCTAAGGAGGTAGCGAATGTCATCCCAACAATTGCAACCCATCTTCAAACTCTTCAGCCGCAAGCTCCAGCAACCACTCATCGTTGCTTGTTTAAGCATTTTCGTAGCTGTAATCCACCTTACTTCAAAGGCATAGATGGTGCCACCGCACTCCTCACATGGATAGAAGAAATGGAGAGTACTTTCATCCACAGCGAGTGCCCTGAGGACCTGATGGTCCGTCACGCTACAGGGTGCCTCCAAGGTCATGCTCTCTCATGGTGGAACCTAGAAAAACGGGCAAAAGGAGAGGGTGTTGCCTTGGGAATGACCTGGTCAAAACTAAAGGAACGCATGATAGAAAAGTTCTACCCGGACAGCGAATTGCAAACTCTCGAGGAGGAATTCTGGAATCTGAAACAGGTGGGAGGAGACAACGCGACCTACACTAATAGATTCTATGATCTTTCAAGACTCCTACCTCACATGGTTCAACCTATGAAAACTGCAATACGTCGCTACATCAAAGGGTTACCGCGCCAGATCCGTGATTCGGTGACCAGCAGCAGGCCATCTACTTTGGAATCTGCTATTGAAATAGCAGGTCAACTCAATGAGGATAATATGAACGATGGTGTCCTCCCACGCAAGGGTTCAAAGATGACAACTGAAAAGCCGACCCTTGAGACCCCCTTAATTGTCAAGTCCGAGTCCTCACACCGACACGACAAAAAGAAGCGGAAAAGCCATCACCACAACCATGCTGTTATTACCCCTACTGCTCCTATCACCCAAGTCACCCAACCAAACAAAAAGCTGTATACCGGACCTCACCCCCTCTGTAACCATTGTAACTATCACCATATGTCCACCAGCCCGTGTCGCCTTTGTACGACTTGTGGTCGCTATGGCCACTTGGCGGAAACATGCCGTGCACCAAAAACTCAGCGATCATTCGTTCTACCCTCAAATCAGCAAACACAAACCCGGTATCCAACTGGAACATGCTTCAACTGTGGTGACCCCACCCATTTCAGAAACGCGTGTCCTAGGCTTGTCAATATCATTAACACTCAAGCCCAGGCAAATCCAACAGTGCAGGTTCCAGCTCCCAAAGGCCGAGCATTTGTCATTACCGCAACCCAAGCACAGACCGATAACAAGGTCGTAAATGGTACGTTTCTCATAAATGACTACTACGCGTCAGTACTTTTTGATTCAGGTGCCGATAAAAGTTTTGTGTCTTTGGAATTTGAACCCATACTTCACACACCTCGCACGATACTTGATGAACACTTTACCGTAGAAGTCGCCAATGGAAAAAACATTTCACTAAATGCAGTCATCCAAGATTGCACTTTCGATTTTTGCGGTCATAAATTTTCTGTCAATTTAGTTCCTATGGAACTTGGTAGCTTCGACATCATCGTGGGAATGGATTGGCTATCCCAAAACCATGCTGAAATAGTGTGTTACGAGAAGTTTATTTGTATTCCTCTTGCCGACGGTCAAAGTCTTCGTATTTATGGCGAGACTCGTTCAAAAAAGCTTAGTCTTATGTCATGTACTCAAGCTCGATCGTATCTACGTAAAGAATACGTGGCTTTCTTAGCCCATGTGGTGGAAACAAAGGTCATAGAAAAGAAGATCGAAGATATTCCGATTGTACGAGACTTTCCTGACATCTTTCCCGATGACGTATCTGGACTCCCTCCAGTACGTGAGCTAGAGTTCCGCATCGATCTCGTTCCTGAGGCTGCTCCCATAGCCAAGTCTCCATATCGGTTGGCTCCAACCGAGATGCAAGAATTGGCAAGTCAGCTCCAAGAATTAACCGATAAGGGATTTATCCGCCCTAGTACTTCACCCTGGGGAGCCCCGGTTCTCTTCATCAAAAAGAAAGATGGTTCGTTCCGTATGTGTATCGATTATCGGGAGTTAAATAAATTGACCATCAAGAACCGATATCCGTTACCTCGGATCGACGACCTTTTTGATCAGCTTCAAGGAGCTTCATGTTTCTCAAAAATCGACCTCCGCTCGGGTTATCACCAACTTCGAGTACGGGAAGAAGACATCCCCAAAACCGCTTTCCGAACCCGCTATGGCCATTACGAGTTCACCGTTATGCCTTTTGGCCTAACGAATGCCCCTGCTGCATTCATGGACTTGATGAATCGAGTATTTAAACCTTATCTCGACCGTTTTGTTATCGTCTTTATTAATGACATCCTCATTTACTCCAAGACAAAGGCAGACCATGAAAGACACCTTCGTCTAACTCTCCAAACATTGCAAGGAAATCAGCTCTATGCCAAATTTTCGAAATGCGAGTTTTGGTTAAATGAGGTACAATTCCTCGGTCATATTGTAAGTGACAAGGGTATTTTAGTCGATCCCGCAAAAGTTGAAGCAGTTAAGAATTGGAAAGCCCCACGTAACCCCAAGGAAATTCGGTCATTCCTCGGTTTAGCTGGCTATTACCGGCGTTTCATTTCAAATTTCTCAAAGATCGCTTTACCGCTTACTTTTCTCACTTGTAAGGGTACGCCATTTGATTGGGGACCCAAGCAAGAAGACGCTTTCCAAACCCTTAAACAAAGATTGTGTGACGCTCCGATTCTTACACTTCCTGAAGGATCCGAAGATTTCGTGGTATACTGCGATGCCTCCAATCTCGGTCTAGGTTGTGTTTTGATGCAAAGGGGAAAGGTTATAGCTTACGCGTCGCGACAACTCAAAATCCACGAAAGGAATTATACGACTCATGATTTGGAGCTCGGTGCCGTGGTTTTCGCTCTTAAAATTTGGAGGCATTACCTTTACGGCACTAAATGCATAATTTTCACCGATCATAAGAGCTTGCAACATATTCTTAATCAAAAGGAACTCAATATGAGGCAAACACGATGGGTCGAACTCCTAAATGATTACGAGTGCGAAATACGCTATCATCCGGGCAAGGCGAACGTCGTAGCCGACGCGTTAAGCCGAAAAGAACATGCCAAAGCATTTCATCTAATATGTTCTCCTATCTTGTCCAATCTCAATGACCGAATTCGAGGAGCCCAACACTCGGCAATTACCGAAAATGACATGCCCACGGGAATTGATGGGGAGTTGGAAAGTAAATCTGATGGTATTTTCTATTATCGAGATCGCATCTGGATCCCAGATCGCGACAATCTTCGTACTTTCCTGATGGAAGAAATCCATAAAACTCGATATTCCATTCATCCTGGCGCTGACAAGATGTATCATGGCTTGAGAACCAATTATTGGTGGTCGGGAATGAAAAAGGATATTGCTTTATTCGTGGCCAAATGTCTTACATGTTCCAGAGTCAAAGCAGAACATCAACGACCCTCTGGACTATTGGTCCAACCGGAAATCCCCGAGTGGAAATGGGAAGCGATCACCATGGATTTCGTAACCAAACTTCCCCGTACCAGAAAGGGACATGACAGCATTTGGGTAATCGTTGACCGTTTGACTAAATCTGCTCACTTCCTTCCCTTCCGTGAAGATTTCAAGGTCGAACAACTTGCTCAGATTTACGTCGATGAGATAGTTACTCGGCATGGCATCCCTCTCAGCATCATTTCAGATCGTGATGGGAGATTTCTCTCTCGGTTCTGGCAATCACTTCAAGAAGCCATGGGAACCCGCCTCGATCTCAGTACCGCCTATCATCCTCAGAGACCGATGGTCAATCTGAGAGGACAATTCAAACACTCGAAGATATGTTGAGGGCGTGTGTCTTAGATTTCGGAGGAAACTGGGACTCTCATTTACCGTTGGTGGAATTCTCCTATAATAACAGTTATAATTTACCAGAATTTTTGGTAATCCTTTATTATTTTTCCCGAATTTTGTTGTGGTTTAATTATTAAAATACTAAATAAATACTAAAGCAGTTAAGAAAAATATGCAAATTTTACAGTAATTACCATTTTATGAAATAATGATTTTCTGAAAATTTCAGAATGTTTTATTACTGTTTAGTATTTAAAACCATTTTCCTAAATATCTAAGCATGTAAAAATGCATTTTTAATGATTATTTCATATAAATAATTGTTTATAATATATAAAATCTGTAAATACTTATAATTTGACTACTTATTATTTTAATAAGAAATTATTAAAATCTTGTCTAAAGTGAAAATATAAATTAATTAAGCAAAGTAATTAATTCAATTTAAAATTCATTTAACATATAAATACATTAATATTCAAAACAAAATTTGGATAATTGTCAATCCATCTAATATAAGAATATGTGTCTAATTATTCTTATTAATACTATATTCCCATTTATCGATTCCTAAACCAAAACTATTAATTATAATAGGTTCCACGTCGTTTTGACCCGAGCCGTCTATCGTACAACACGCGTATTCCGTTTGGACTAATGTGAGTAATCTACCCCATATTTTATAATTTTCAATACTTTTGGGGTGTATCATGTGGTTTTAATATGTTCCAACTTCATTTTATTATTTTTTCACCATTGAGACATTGTTGGGACATTTATACGTGAATCATTATTTGTATAATTATTGTTTGTTTACGCTACATGTACTTGTAGTGCATTACCATTTTTAGTCTAATCTCCATGACTATGCCCGTATTCTTGAGGTACGTTATGGACAATAATAGCGCTATTGGGTTGACCACCCCGCCTTGGGACGCTAAGGTGATTGATTGCACGTGGTTGAGTGTGTATGATGATTAGATGCTCCATCCTATATATATATACATATACATATGTATATATAGGGTGAGGACTTATTGTTGTTGTTATCATTTGTTAATCAATTTTTGATTTATAAACCGTTATCTCAATAATACTTACTTGTCGATTTCCAAAGAAAACAAGTTTCAAATTATAAATATTTCAAACTCACAATTTTCTTTAATAAAACTAGATTACTCACCAACTCTCGTAGTTGACCTGTTTTTACCCATGATGCAGATTTGAAGAATGAAGTTGATGAAAAGTAGGGTGTACCTTAGAAACCCACAAGAGTATTTAAATTTGATGTAATAAATGTTGTTTGTATTGGAATTTGTATTTGTATGTTGTGGATCTTGTTTGCCTACTTAGTACTTAATTGAATCTAATCATATTATAACATAGTTGTCATGAGACTTTGAACAATATATCATGCCTTGATCGATTCCGCCAAGGATCGGGGTGTGACATAAATGAATTCCCAGATGTGTTTCCAGATGAACTTCCAGGGTTGCCACCAGATCGACGGGTTGAGTTCACGATTGAACTGATTCCGGGAGCTGCACCTGTTGCCCGAGCTCCATAACGTTTAGCACCTTCAGAGATGGTGGAACTGCGAAAGCAACTGGAAGAACTGTTAGATATGGGTTTCATCAGACCGAGTACATCGCCTTGGGGAGCCCCTATCCTGTTTGTTAAGAAGAAAGATGGGTCAATGCGCATGTGTATTGACTATCGGGAATTAAACAAGATCACAGTGAAGAACAAATATCCGCTACCCAGAATAGATGACCTGTTTGACCAACTACAGGGAGCATCTTATTTTTCTAAGATTGACCTGAGGTCGGGTTACCATCAGTTGAAGATTCGGGAATCTGACATTCCGAAGACAGCGTTTCGCACACGATACGGTCATTATGAGTTTTTGGTGATGCCTTTCGGATTAACCAATGCTCCAGCCGTATTCATGGATCTTATGAACCGGGTGTGTCGACCGTTCCTTGATACCTCGGTGATCGTATTTATAGATGATATCTTGGTGTATTCGCGAAGCCAAGCCGAACATGAAGTGCACCTGCGACAAGTGTTGGAATTGCTTCACCGAGAAAAGCTGTATGCGAAATTCTCCAAGTGTGATTTCTGGCTAAGAGAAGTTCAATTTCTTGGCCATGTAATCAATGCTGAAGGGGTGAAAGTAGATCCAGCAAAGGTTGACGCCGTGATGAAATGGGAACCGCCTAGAAGTCCCACTGAGGTACGAAGTTTTCTTGGTTTAGCAGGCTATTACAGAAGATTTGTCGAGAATTTCTCCTCGATAGCTGCTCCGTTGACCAAGTTGACCAAGAAAGGTGAAAAGTTCACGTGGGCCGAAAAGCAGCAAGAAGCATTTCAGAAGTTGAAACAAGCTTTATGTGAAGCACCGGTGTTAGCACTACCACAAAGCGGAGAAGAATATGTGATCTATAGCGATGCTTCTAGAGTCGGCCTTGGATGTGTGCTAATGCAGAAAGGTCGGGTGATAGCCTATGCGTCCCGTCAATTAAAAGATGCTGAAAAGAAGTATCCAGTTCATGATCTGGAATTAGCTGCGGTGATTCTGGCATTGAAGTTATGGAGGCACTATTTATACGGTGTAAAGTTTGTCATTTACACGGATCACAAGAGCCTGAAGTACCTTTTCGACCAGAAAGAGCTCAACATGAGACAGCAAAGGTGGATGGATCTGCTTAAGGATTTTGACTGTGAAATTCTGTACCACCCTGGCAAGGCGAACGTGGTGGCAGATGCTATAAGCCGGAAAGAAGCTCCTCTGAAAGTTACATCCACATGTATGGGTGTAGCAAGTCGATTACCAGAATTGATCCGTTTGGCACAAGAAGAAGCATGCAAGCCTGAACATGTAAAAAGCGAGCGAATGATTGGGTATTTGAAGCATCTGGAAGAAAATGCACAGAAGTTAAAAACCTTTAAAGGTCGCGTTTGGGTCCCAAAACAAGGAGAGGCGAGGAACTTGCTTCTAGAAGATGCACACTATAGCCGATATGCAGTTCATCCGGGCAGTACCAAGATGTATCGGACGTTAAAACCGATGTATTGGTGGCCTGGAATGAAGAGGGACATTGGAAGATATGTGGAAAGATGTTTGACTTGTCTACAAGTTAAGTCAAACCATCAAAAACCGTACGGGGAAATACAACCATTGCCGGTTCCAGAGAAGAAGTGGGACCATATTACCATGGATTTTGTAACAAAGTTGCCGCGGACACCACGAGGTTATGATTCTATATGGGTGATTGTGGATCGATTGACCAAATCGGCACAGTTCATACCATATAAAGAAAAGTACAGGGTAGATCAACTTGCGAAAATCTACATAGATGAGGTGATTTGTCGACATGGATTACCAGCATCGATCGTGTCGGATCGAGACAGCAGATTTACTTCCCGGTTCTGGCAAAGTCTTCAAAAAACGATTGGGTACAAAAATACTCATGAGTACTGCATACCATCCGCAGACCGATGGCCAAAGTGAAAGAACTATCCAGACTTTGGAAGACATGCTAAGAACCTGTGTAATCGACTTTGGTGGAAGCTGGGAAGATCATTTGCCTTTGGTAGAATTCGCGTACAATAACAGCTATCATTCCAGTATTCAGATGGCCCCGTATGAGGCATTGTATGGAGCACCGTGTCGTACTCCGACTTGCTAGACTGAAGTTGGGGAAAAGCCGTTGGTTGGACCCGAAATTGTAACATAGACAGAAAAAAAGATCAAACTGATACGAGAAAATTTGAAGGTAGCTCAGAATCGACAGAAACAGTACGCAGACAAACGGGTGAACCCGATAGAATTCCAAGTAGGAGACATGGTAATGCTCAAAGTATCCCCTTGGAAAGGCTTAATTCGTTTTGGGAAGAAAGGGAAGTTGAGTCCTCGTTTCATTGGACCTTTTCGTATATCCCAAAGAGTTGGAGCCGTGGCGTATAGATTGGAGTTACCTGATGAACTTCATGGTATACATGATGTATTCCATGTGTCCCATTTGAGGAAAACTTTGTTTGATAAGTCTCAACAAGTACCTCTTGCTGAGATTGAAGTAGATGAAAAGTTGAGATATCCGGAACAACCCGAGAGGGTGTTAGACCGCAAGGTAAGACAGCTGCGAAATAAGAAGATCAGCATGGTGAAAGTGCTTTGGCGTCATCACAAAGGTTCCGACATGACGTGGGAGACCGAAAGTGAAATGAGGGAGAAATACCCTCAACTCTTTGTATGATTTCGGGGACGAAATCTCTTAAAGGAGGGGAGAATCTGTAACGCCAAAATATGTTTATTATGTAATTATAATAAAAAGGGTAAAAAGGTCATTTTACCTTAGAAGGGTAATTTGGTCTTTTTGACAGAAAAGGATTTGTTTGGTAATAATATTTTGAGTTGTGGACTTAAAATGTTATAAAATTTGATTTTGTCATTTATTTTGTAAATTGTGGCAAAAGTTCTAGAAATGCAACTTCAAGGACCAAACTGCAATTTCTGGAAGTATAAAAGGTTGGAAGCTTCTTTCATTTTGTGCAGATTTTTGAGGCTTACGGGAGAGGGTTTTTGTGAACGATTTTCCAGAAAACTTGAAGAATTCTTGAAGGCTTGAACTTGGAATTCAATTCTTGGCTTTAAAGGGTAGATTTGGAAGCTTTGGAGGTAAATATTCCAAGTTCTTGATTGTTTGTTCTTGATGAGTTTTGTATAACTCAAACTGCATTTGCAGTTATGATTGTGTAGTTAAAATGGTTGGATACTTCCATTAAGTCATGCTAATAAGGGCTTAATTCAAGAGAATGGAAGTAGATTGTTATTCTTGATGAATTTGAAGTTTTGGGGTTTTTAGAATTAAGAACCCTAATTCTTCATATGATTGATTGAGTGGGTTTTGAGGGTTGAAAACCTTGTTAAAATGTAAGGTTTTAGCCTAGGAATAAACCCTAAACGGTTAAGAATAGCATTAAGGACTTAATGGGTCAAAACTGCTTGCTACAGTGCACAAATCGCGACTGCCCAGGAGGCTGCACTGGCGCAGGGCGCAGTGCGCCTCCAAGGCAGGGGGTCAGAATCGCTAACTTTTGTTTGGCTTGTCCGATTTAGCTCAAACTTGAACCGTAGGCTCGTTATGGTCTGAAAAGTTTGGGAAAATTTTTATATTGAGTTTTCGACCCCTCGGGGGCACTATAGATCGATTCGAATGCCTCGGTGAATAGTAAAATTCATAAAAAGATAGTAAATGTAAAGTTTATTATCTAGGCATTGTTTATAATGATATTGTATTGAACTCTATTGCATTAGAGTCAATTAGAATGGTTGTTAACCTATAATCATTTTAAAAATAAATGGAATTATAGGTACGGGACAACGCCTTACGGATTACATTGGAAGGCAAGAAACAACGATAGCTAACGGTAGCAAACCTTCAGGTGAGTAATCTCACTGTTATCCGATGTGATAGATATTAAATGAGCAGCTGCAGATGGAAATTGTTTTGGGGACAAAAATGACAGATTATAGGATTTGATATATAACAATACCAGATAAGTCGTGAGTCTGTTATAGACAAGAACGGAGCTGTGAGTCAATAAAAATGAATGATATGACAATACCAGATAAGCCGTGAGTCTATAATAGACAAGAACGGAGCTGTGAGTCAAACTTATATAAGACAATACCGGGTAAGCCGTGAGTCATCGAGATGACAAGAACGGAGCCGTGAGTCTAGGCAAAAGCGGGATAAACCCGTGAGCCATATATGATTTTGTGTTGCATGAGAATGCATATTTGATTTTGTATAGAGAATTTTATTCTTATACATGTTGTATTTGATTTGATTACTCATTGGGCTTTATAGCTCATGGTTTTATTGATATGTCCCTGCAGGTGAGCGTGATCCCGCCAAGGGAAAATATAAAGTCCGTGACTGAGGACTTAGTATTTGAAGTGACGACCCGGCTTGAAGAATGTATAAAATATTATGTATTGTACTTCGTGATACGCTTGTACTCGTATTGTATTAACTAATACCCCTACTTATGGTTTGTTTGTAAAATATTTGGTTTGAAAAACAAATTTTTTTTGGGGTGTTTTGTTAATAAGTCGGGTGTTACAAGATAGGGACATGGACATCTCCTTTGGGACACGGAAGTGTAGGCTGAATATGTTCGGGTGTCCGATAACTTTACCGCCAGGGTATGATGATAAGTATTTGAACAAAAGACCATTAATGGCACCAAGGATGAGTAGTAAAGCTAAGAATCATGCACATGACAATGGAAATGAAGAGGAAGAGATTATGTGGGAAGCAAAAAGACATCCGTTGGCTTCCGTTGAATGGTTACAACAGCTAGATATGATAGAGATGATGGAATTAAAGCACCAGCAGTACGAGAAGGACAGAAGGTGTAGGGAGGAAAAGGTCTTCCAGATTCTGGACGCTCAACAGCAGTGGATCAGTCAAGTGAGTGACCGGATGACGCAACTCACAACATTGCTGGCAACATTGGTCCATGATTTTGCACCAGAAATGAGAAGGATGATGCCACAAGAAGAGAGGGAAGAATAAGGAGTAGTACGTCTGGCTGAAGACGTTAAACTTAGCGCTTGTTGGGAGGCAACCCATCCGTAAATAAGTTAGGTATTTTGTTTCCAGAAGTAACTAGGAAAGTATAATCATCGTCAATGCAGGAATTCGTGGTACGAGGCAAGTATGGGATCAAACGAAGGACTTTGGAAGAATTGAAAGGCGCGCCGCGGTGAGGAGTAAGCCGCGCCGCATGTTCGCAAGGCAACCCGATGCGCAGGGGTTCTCTTGGACATGCACGACGCGCATCACCTTTACGCGCGTTGCGGATTATGATCGGTCAGAACCTCCTTATAAGGTACGTAACACTCGTCGCACACATACACACAAACCAACGACGCGCACGAACAGAGCATCCCCTATCATTCGATTTTTCTCGTTTTTCTTGCACTCTCGTATATCTACTACCGAGGTACGGCGCAACGCGCCTTGTTCTTGAGCCGCGCTGCGCGTATCTGTGCAACGTGCAGGGACTGATTTTGCAAAAAGTTTTGTGTAAATGCTTTTGTGCAGATGGATTTCAGACCAGGACACCCATTCCTTCGATTCCGAGATATGCTGGAGGAGACTCCATGCTACCAGAGTCGACTTGATGAGTTTCTTCACCGACCGGTCCACGCCGGTATTCATTTGGATCGGGCGATTCTTACTCAGGTAGGCCTATGGGCTGAGATTTTGCCATTCCTCCACCGTACCTGGACCACGTGGACACATATATTTACTTGCCGGGGCTGGGACAGGCTCTGCTGAAGACGTGGTGTACAAGGAGCTCGTGCTCGAGTTCCTTTCGACTTGCAGATACACTCCGGCTTCCCAGGAGCTACGATCCCAGCTGATCCGATTCAGGCTTGGAGGAGAGAGTCGGGAGTGCACTCTATGTGAGTTTGGCAGACGTGTCGGGATCTACACCGAGGCGGAGATGAGGGGCATTCACTTTACACCTTTCTTCACTACCTGCTTCAGAGGTCAGCCTCAGAGGGAGGCTAACGCAGTCGTTTGGGCATCCATATCCGATGAGTTGTTTGAGTCCGGTTCGGCCAAGGAGAGCTAGCTTCGGGATCCACTTCACGATTGATGCACCGGATCATATCCACCTCCATCATGTAGAGGAGGGGGTGCGAGAAGGTGTCTGGAGAGGACGTGTCCTACATGTGGGTTCTCTCTGATGCCAGCAGGTTCCTCAACCTGCCTTATGCGTTGGCAGTTTCATTGACGACCCGGGCGGTGGGTATGATCAGCAGCAGTCCTATGGCCGGCAGGCAGTTCATCACCCGCCTGACCTGATCTTATGGCATCCTGATGGCCGAGGTTATCGCCTCCATGGCACCGACCGACCCCTCGTAGGCCCCGGTCCGTTAAATGGAGAACATGAGGATTATTCGCCAGCCGTGACCGGGTATGATTGGGAGGATGGCGACGACAGAGGATGAGGAGGAGTCTGAGGAGGAGGAGCAGTTGGCCAAACCCACCCAGGGACGGAGGGTGGATGCACCGGTTCAGGCGCCACCTCAGACCCAGCCACCACCACAGCTTGCAGACGTGATGGCTATTGTACAGGATTTGAGAGAGAGGATGACGGTGCTGGAGGAGCAGCAGGTATGGATAGGGTAGGCATTACTTGAGGTACTCACACACTCTGGACGCCGTCCACGGCCCATCCTGCCAGAGCCCATAATGACGAGGCTGGTCCATCTGGGACCTAGTATGATGATGATTGATGTATTTTTCTTTTGCTTTTTTAGAAACATTGTACATGACTTACTACTACTATCTTTTGTTTTTCGCTTTTATTGTTTATATGTTTGTTCGTTTTGCATTTAATTCGTTTGTGAGGGTTGCATGTGAATACCAATGGAAGTCTACTGAGGAGTTGTTTTAAGTAAGTGTGGGGTCATTGTACCCCTACACTTGCCATTTCACCGGCGTGTTAACTGTTGCGCCACAATTCCTGGAATCTGAATCGTGAGGAGTACGTGTTTTGTATACTGTGACAATCGAGTTCCAACAAGTAGTCAACCATCTAAAGGGGTAACTCTTTCTTCCTTATTCTGAAATATTTTTAAGTACAACGGGGACATTGTACAATTTTAAGTGTGGGGTGTGGACGGTCGAAAGAGTTAATTTTTTGAATTTTTTTGCGGGAAACGAGTACTTTTCAAAAAATTTAGCAAGTTTTCAAAATTTTTAATAGATTATAATTTTGAAATGAATAGTTTTGAATGTTTTAGCATTGGTATTTTTCAAGAAATATTGTTTACTTGTTATCATGCTATCGGTTTAGTCAAATAAGTTGAGTTTTAGGAATTAGAAAATTTTAAGATTTGGGATATTTTAGGATTAAAATTTAGGAGGGAACTGTCAATCAGTGGCCTTTGTTTTTCGAGCCGGTAGGTCTGAAACGGGTGGCCTCGAAGAGGCACTTATGCACCTTACCACCTAAGATCATCTGGTTTGGGATGGTATTTCTGAAAGTTCGTTACACGGACAACATCGAAAGTCATGGACAATTCTTTGACAGCCTTTAGAATCTGAATGAATATGTGCACTTCTTAGTGAACAAAAAATTTGTAATCAAGGGTTCTCTAGACAGTCGTGAATTCCAAAGGATATTCTGATCAGTTTTATTAAAATCATTTTCAATCTAATTCTGGGAACAATAAACTTTGAAATTGAATACATTCAAAAATGTTTGAGTCTTATATAAATTTTTTTAAAAACTCTCTTGCTTGGGGACAAGCAAGTCACAAGTATGGGGTGTTTGACAACGCCTATCAATATCAAGTATTTTAGTCGTTGTTAGACCCTATTCTTGGTGAATTTATATCGTATATCGTATGGTATTACTCACTTTTGTGCTATGACTTGTATGCAAGAAAATGATGAAAACAGGGACGAAACATTGACAAAATGAAAGAAGTTTAGATAAAAATCATTTCAGTTGAATTCGTACACGCGCCGCGGGAAGGAGACACGCGCGTAGCGTATAGTCAACGATGAGGCGGTGAAGAGAAATTCAAACTGCGAAAAACGGGGGTAAAGTCGTACGTGCGTCGCGGATCAAAGCCCTGCGCGCCGCGGATCGTTAGATTTCACAAGTATAAATAGTGGTCATTAGGTCGAAAAAAGGAGGCGAAGAACGACCCATAAGGTGGACCTTAGGCTTCTTTGACTAAGAGATTTGGGTTTCAGTAACATTCTTGGTATTTCTTTATGTTTTCACTTTTAGTTAATTATTACTTAGTTTAGTTTAGCTTCTATTTTAGTGTTTCTGGATTGAATTGACCAGTAGCATTAGTCTAGGTTTATTATTTTCCGATTTCAGTACCCTTTGTTCTTTGGAATTGGTTTTTAATTCAAGTAATCATTCGGTTTGATGTTTATTTGCATTTTTCGGTATTATTGATGTTTGGATACTTGCTTGATGTGTTTGGTTTGATTGTTTGCTTATGAATTCTGGATTTAGTTTCTGATTTTAGTAAGTAACTTTAGTTTAGACTTTGGTTTAGTTTAGTTTGGTTTATGTTTGAATTGGTTTTTGGCAATTGTTTTCGTATTGTTTTCATTGGTTTTTGGAAAAGTAGAAATAGACCAGCTGGCTGTAGCGTGACACTATAGTTGGTATACTATCATTCTATCTTGACCACCAAACTCCTGTGGATCGACCCTAGCTACTGCTATACTAGTTAGTTGGTGAGGTTAAATTTTTATTTTTACACGCATAACGACCTAGGCGTGTCATTCAGCCAAACCAAAATCGGTGCGGTCAAAGTGAAACATCCAAAAATTTAGATGTTAATAAAATAAGAGAACGCAAATAAGTTTAGAATTCAATAAAATCTAAGAATGATAAAATGGTTAACAAGGGCGAAATTGTCATTTCACATAACCAACAATAGAAATAAAAATTAGGAATGAATATTATATGGAATTATATAAGTTTTATGTAATTATACACATATGTATAAGGCCTAAGCATAAAGATGGAAAAGAATGTGAAAATATGAATTTCACATAAAATGATGAAAATTATCAACTTCGAGGCCGCAAAACCCTAGCCTAGAAGCAAGATACGAAAAAAGGGCGAATAGGAAAACGGTAAAGGACATAAAAATGAAGCAATTGGAAAAAGAATTAATGGAAACGGAGTTCGTATGAACAAGTTACAAGCTTGCAAAGTTGGACAAGAAGTTAAAAGTGTCCTGATTGGAAACGCAACAATCTGAAGGTCCATGTTTGCAGCCCGATAAGTCGAAATCCATGGGGTTTTAGAGAAAACTCAAAACATGAAAGTTGTTAAGCTGGTTCCCATCTTTTCAAGGATATAAGGCTTGTAAAATTTGGTAGTCATGTACGGAAGTTATGGCAATGAGAAATTCGTGAAAAATAATAAGCAAATAGCTGGGAATTTATCCGTCATGATCCAGGGGCACTTTTGTCATTTAACCCAAAAAGTAAATCAGGGATCCGGATTTCAATATCTGTGTGCTCGTATTGTTTCTGAAAAACGAGTTTCCTTTTTGATTAAACCAAAACACGCAACCATAGGCTCAAAATCAGAACTCGGGATATTAGAAAAGAAATCAGGGATTAGGGAGATCGAGAAAATGGGTGAGAGATAAAGTAGAACCAAAACACGCACACACTGAATTCGTGTATGTGTGCGCGTGAGTTTTCGATTGAGAAGAGGAGATCCGGTGAGGCAGAGAGAGGAACGGCGGGACAAGCAGCGCCGCGCTTGGCGGTGGATTTAGCTGGCCGGCAGCGACAGTTGCCTAGGGTGACGGCGTGGTGGTTGTGTGTGCGTGAATCATCGGTCGGAAAGCAGAACCGCAAGTGATAGAGAGAAAATGGGTGGAGGTCAATTTTAGTTCCTGGGTTCGCGATTTTTGAGCTGAGGCAAAAGGATCGGGACGATGGTGGAAGCTGGTGGTGTGTGAGAGTCGATGGTGGTCGTGGATAATATATATAGGTCCGATTTTCGACATAAAGGCTTCCAACAGTTCCGATTTCTCTTATCATGACAAGAATTTGAGGTAAACTCTATATTCTTGGAACCTAGCATTTGTTAGTTGGAGATAAAAGTTGAAATTGGAACATAGTTTCTGATAACAACATGAAATGTGTCCAAGAACATCATATTGTCAAATATTTGTGCTTATTGGGTCAAGAACTTATCAGTTTGGGTTATTAGAGCTAGGAGTTTGACATTTGATATTGCCAAATGTATTTTACAACAGGTTTGATGATTTGGACCATGAGATATGCTAGTAAGATGGAAAGGGGCACACGTGGTCCGATTTTCATGTTCAAGTCAACCACAGCTTCATATCTTTTGAGTTGGACAAAAATTTATTTTGAAGGTAAAATCTGATTTATGGAAACCTAGATTTGTTGAACTTGGAAACTTTTGTTGCAAATGGGTTGAATATATGAAGAATGCATAAATTAGTTGTTTGGTTTTGGTCATGTTTGACCTTTTGTTAGTCAAACCTTGAGATGAAGACTAAACTGGTGCATAAAATACTTATGAAGTATTGGAAAGAAAGTTGGTAATGTTTGATGTATAGGTATGTACGTATGGGACGATATTAGTTTTGAGATTGTTTTTGGTAAATTTCTAAAAGGGTATTAAAGTTGTGAAATATCAATTAAAGTTTTTCTTATGAATGAGAAAGTGTTGTAATGTAAAGGAATTTTAAGTCATTAATACTTGTTAGGGTTGGAATGGAATTGGTAATTCCGTTGCCAAAAGGAAAAGAGTTGAATCAATTACTTATATGTCTGGGACAAAAAGTTGTAAATTGGAATGGGAATTTTGAATTCCAACGTTTTGGGATTATTTTAGTATGCACGAAAACAATGTGCAAATGAGCATTAAATTTAGCAGGAATGACGATTATGAACTGTTGGGAACCTATTAACATAAAGTAAACGTAAAATAACATGTTTTTCACCGGTTTCTATTTTTAGAAACTTTATTGACCAAAGTTTGTCAAAATAACCTAAATGAGTAAGAGGAAAAATGTTTTGACATCTAAGCAATTGATAGTGTTTTATAAGTATGTTAGAGTTACAAAGTTACTAAAACTTCATACAACAACCCCAGAAAGAACATTTAGGCAAAGTAGGATGCCTAAATGAGAAAACAGTCAAAAAGTGTCAAAACGAAAAATGGTTTAAAAGGTTTCATGAAGCTTTATACATGTTCTAAAAGGTATTGGTACGTTGTTGAGTTATATAACAATGACTTAAACAAAAGATTACACGACTCTTTGGACTAAGTTGTCAAAATGAGACAAAAAAGGTAAAATTGTCCAAAATGGTTATTATGCTTTAAGAGTCGTACTTAACCATTAGAATAGATTAGATAATGACTAGTAGTAGTCAAGAATGATTAGACAAATGATATATGTTTAGTTTTCTAATATGTTCTAATCTTCTAGTAGATTAATAGAGATTGAAGGATGTTTGGAAGCAACGAAGGGATAGAGTTATGTGGATTAGTGTAGCTAGACGTACCTAGCTACTAAGATGAGTACATGTGGCATTTTCCTACTATGGGGTACATGGCAAATTATTTATAAATCTTTACGTGACTTTCCAATACGAAATGAAATGCAAGTTTATCTACCTATGACATAATTATGAAAGTCTTATACTATGTTTTGAAAATATGAAATAGTAAGTGCTATTGTGCTTATGAAATAACGTTAAGTCCTATTGTGCTTTTTGAAATAACCTTAAGTGTTATTGTGCTTTATGAAATAACGTTATAATGCTTTATGAAATAAATGTTATGAAATTAAGTTTTGGCATCCAGCCTTATGAATGTTTATGTAAGAAAGTTTTGGCATCAAGTCATAATGATTTGAAAGTATGTTTTGGCATCAAGCCATAATGAATTGAAAGTATGTTTTGGCATCAAGCCATAATAATGATTTGGAAGTATGTTTTGGCATTAAGCCATAATGAATTAAAAGTACGTTTTGGCATCAAGCCATAATGATTTGAAAGTATGTTTTGGCATTAAGCCATAATGATTGATAGTATGTTTTGGCTTCAAGCCATAAAGATTTGAAAGTATGTTTTGGCATCTAGCCTCAATGTGTTTATAAATGATTGGTATTAAGATATGAAATGCTCAGCAATCTGAAGTAATATAAATGTTTTGTACCCGGGGGATGACATTCCCGCAAGGGAATCCAGAGGAGTCTACTGGGGTTGTACCAACCCCTTCGCGAAGTAGATTTCCTAAAAGCATAAGACGCTAGGGTGGACTGATTATGTTCTTTCCATCCTAGTCCAGACTTGGGGTATCACCAAAAGTGATTAATGCCCTAAGTATAAAAAGTAAGCATGTTGAGATACCAGTCAAAGCATGTGATAAGACGCTGAGGTGGTCTGATTATGATCTCACCATCTCAGTCCAGACTTGGGATATCACTAAGAGTGATTAAGGCCCTAAGTATAAAAATCCAAATGTGTTTGAATACCAGTCAAGTTTAAGTAATGAAAGTTTTATAATGACAAACTTCTCATGAAAGGCTTTAAAAGCAAAACAATGATACGTTTCAGTTATAAGGATTTTAAAAGCAAGTGTTATGAAATGATTTGATTACAAAGGTTTTGAAAATGATATATGTCATGTTTATAAATGTTTTGTGTCCAAACCCATGTAGCTTACGAGACGTTTTCGTCTTACGTATTTTATTTTATGCCATGTATCTCAGGTTCTAGACATGAGAGATAGACGCAAGTAGATGACCTAAAGAAATTGGGATCTTAGATGGAGTGAACCTTGGATGATATCCTGGTTTGGAATCCTAACTTGCTTTCTATGGTTTAGTTTGATATAAAGTTGTAACCCCCGTAGTTGTTCAAACACTTGTACAACTTATTTGTTTTTGTAGGGACCAATTTTTTAAGACATGACACGAGATCATGAGAAAAGTTTTTAAACTTGACAATTTGTTCCATAAAGAAACACGGTTTTCGAAATATGAGATTTTTCAATACCGGGTTTTATAAAATACTACACCATCTATTGTGCTTTTAGCGTTATTGCGCTTTTGGCGTTAAATGCGCTTTTGGCTTTAATGCGCTTTCGGTGTTAATGCGCTTTAAAAAAGGGACAAATTTTGGGGCATTACACAAAGTCATCTCATGTTTCAAAATCAACGGTTGAAGCTCCCATCTGGTTAAACAATAATAAAAGACTTAAGCCTAATTACAGATGGGCACCCAAAGGCCTCACTTCCAAATCACCTAAGAGTTCTAACGATTCTTCATGTTCTTTATTTGATATACAGGATATGGTATTAGAACAAGTATCATGTGTAGATAGTAATGGTCAACCCAGTTTCAAAATGGACTGGGTTTCCAAAACTAATTAATCCGACATTCTGTGCAGGAGCAGCTATGGAGGAATATCATCAGACCTTGGAATGTTGATAGTGGCTGTTCCAGGCACATGACAGGAGACATCTCTCAACTGCATGACATTCAGAATATTAATGGAAGGTATGTGTCCTTTGCGGGAGGGGAGAAAGGAAAGATCACTCAAATGGGGACCGTAACCAATGGTGTGTTGAAGGTTGAAAATGTTAACTTCGTTCTAGAATTGAAACACAGTTTACTGAGCGTCTCTCAAATCTGCGACAGAGGCTTCTCAACTCATTTCACTAAAAAGGAGTGTTTAATTCTGAAGCCTGGTATCGTCATACGAGAAGAATGGATTTTAGTGAGAACTGAACTTCAAGACAATGCGTATATCATCGACATGAATCCCAACATTCCTGAGAGCGTTACTTGTTTGCTCTCAAGAACTACAGAACAAAATGCCATAGTCTAGCATCGTCGTCTCGGTCACGCAAACGCTAAGAACCTGAACCATCTTGCAAAGAATGAACTTGTTCGTGGGTTACCAACCAAAGACTTTATTACTTTCGAAAAGTGTGTAGCTTGTGCACAAGGAAAGCATCATCGAAAGCCGCACAAGCCCAAACTGGTCAACTCCATTGACACGCTTCTTCAACTGCTCCATATGTATATTTTTGGTCCAGTCAACGTTCTGAGCATCAACAAAAACTCTTATTGTCTGGTCATAATAGATGATTACTCTCGTTTCACCTGGGTTATCTTTATGAAGAATAAGAGTGAGACTACATAGCTTATCAAGAGGTTCATCGTCCTAATTAAGAATCAAACTAATCAGAAGGTGAAAGGTATCCGATATGACAATGGGACAGAATTCAAAATTGTTGTTCTGGACCACTTTTGTGCTGAAAAGGGAGTGCAGCGTCAGTACAGTGCTGCTCGTACACCACAACAAAATGGTGTAGCTGAGAGAAGAAATAGAACCTTAATCGATGTTGCTCGAACCATGTTATGTGACTCAAAGTTGCAGGTATTCTTCTGGGCTGAAGCTATTAATACTGTGTGTTATGTTTAGAATCATGTTCTGATCAACAAACATCACATGAAGACTCCGTATGAGATCCTCTACGGTCACAAACCAACTGTTGCTCATTTTCGTACCTTTGGATGTCCATGCACCCTTCTTCATCTGGAAATCACCCCAAAATTTAATTCAAAGGCGGATGACTGCTACTTCATAGGATATGTTGGATGCACCGCCTATCTGGTCTATAATAATGCTACAAAGTAGATCGTGGAATCTTTTGATGTGCGCTGGCTGGAGGAAAACGAGACAGATGCCCGAGTTGGTCCTAATTGGTTGTTTGATTATGCTGAACTGTTTAAACCATTTTATGTTTTTTCTGATAATGTTTCAGGTACCCAACCAGACTCATGTGGAATTGATAAGAATGATGATGAAGATATTGTTGCAGAATCAATCAAACTGTCAGTGCTGCATGATGAATCTACAAGCTTCAACGACAATTGATACTCACTCAAGAGACAATAGCTCTGACTCTGCAGAAGTTTGTAACTCTATGCTCATGAATTCTCTTTTTCTTGAGAGAATTCCTAATGAGTATGTGGCAAGCACTTCATACGACTTCAGGCCATCTGATAGAAGTGATTCGGCCATTGGCAGAGTTGAGAATATCACAAATCTTCCAGTTTCTTCAGAAGTTCTTGACCAAGCTATTCCTTCCAGAATTCAACGCGATCATCCCATTAAAAACGTTATTCGCTCACTGGCGGATGGGGTTCAAACCAGAAGTCAAAGCGGATATGTCAACGAATGTTTTTATTCGTGTTTCATATCTCAAATCGAGCCAAAGTATGTTGAGATGGCTCTTAATGAAACAAGCTGGGTTGATGCGATGCATAAAGAGCTAAACCAGTTTGAAAAGCTACAGGTTTGGCAGCCGGTAGAACTCCCCGAAGGAAAGAAGTCACTGGATACAAGATGGGTATTTCGCAACAAGCAAGATGACAGTGGAGTAATTGTGCGAAAAAAGCGCATTTAGTTGTTCGTGGTTTCAGGAAAATAGAAGGTCTTGATTATACCGAGGTATATGCTCCCGTGACACGATTGGAGGCAATTCGTATTTTCTTGGCATACTCTTCCTACATGGGTTTCATTGTGTATCAGATGGATGGCAAAACCGCCTTTTTGTACGGAGAAGTAAAAGAGGAAATCTACATTGATCAACCACCAGGGTTTGTCAATTCAAAGTTTCCAAATCATGTGTACAAGCTGTATAAGGCACTCTACGGTCTTCATCAGGCTCCTCGAGCTTGGTACGCTACTTTGACTGAACATCTGTTAAATCATGGGTACACGAGAGGCACGATAGATTAGACGTTAATCATCAAAAGAGAAAAGTCAGACCTAATTGTCATTCAAATTTACGTGGACGATATCATCTTCTGGTCAACGAGTGAGACACTGTGCAAGGATTTTGAAAGTGTTATGAAGAAGCAATTTGAAATGAGCTCTCTGGGCGAAATGACAATGTTTCTAGGGCTACGAGTTCGTCAAAGCTCCTTAGGCATTGTGTTGCATCGAGGAAAATATGTTGATAGTATTCTGGAGAAGTTTGGGTTTCAAGATGCGAAAGTTGCTGCTACTCCAATGGCTGAAAGACCTCTGCTGACATCATATCCGGATGGGGAACCTATTGATCAAACTCTGTATCGATCAATGATTGGTTCTCTGATGTATCTGACTGCCAGTAGACTTGAGATACTTTTCGCAGTCTGCTAATGTGCACGTCATCAGGCTAATCCTAAACTTTCTCATTTAATTGATGTTAAGTGGATTTTTAGATACCTTAAAGGGACACCTAAATTGGGTCTATGGTATATTAAGAATCGCGAATTTGATCTATATGTTTTTACTGACAACAATTATGGAGGTTGTGACATTGACAGGAAATCTACCTGTGTTGGATGTCAATTTTTAGGAGATAGACTGATTTCGTGGCAGTGCAATAAACAACAGACCGTGTCGACTTCCACAGCTGAGGCTGAATACGTTGCTGCATCGTCTTGTTGTTCTCAGGTCATCTGGATGCAAGATCAATTGCTGGATTACGGTTTGAATTTTCTTGACACTCCTATCTTCTGTGATAATGATGTTGAAATTCATATTGTTAAAAATCCGGTTCAACATTCTAAAACCAAGCACATTGATATTAAAATTCATTTTATTCGAGACTGTTTTGAGCGTAAACTCATTAATTTGGAGCAAGTCCACACAGATAACAATGTGGTATATTTGTTTACAAAAGCTTATGGAAAAGCTCGTTTTGATGTGCTTGTGGGATTTCTTAAGATGATTCGTTTCGATGACTGAAAATCACTTTTTGTAAAATTTGTAATTTCTGTTTCTAGTTAAATTTGTTCATATTTTTTCGTTACTTCTTCTAATGCATAAATTTAGGGAGAGAATTCAAAACCAAACAAAAATTATAAGAAAAATCCAAAAATACTTTTTACTTATGCACAATTTCAGGTGGAGAATTAAAACAAAACAAAAATATAAAATTTCATTTTCCAAAAATATGTTTTTCTTGTAAATTATTTTTGTTAGCTTTTAATTTGTTTAATAAAAAAATTTAAAAATAAAAATATGCACAAATCTAGCACGATCGTCAATGTTCTTGATTTATACAAATCATGAATACAGATACAATCACTTTTGTCAATGATGTGTTTCACCATCACAATGATTCTCTAAGACATTGTCCCACCCTATTTATTGAGGACGCACCGAGTTATACCACTCAATGTTGAGATAAATATCATGTGCTGAGGATTCTCATTGGTACACCACAATGAGTAAGAAGCACTAACAACCTTTCTTAACCACAAGACTTCTAAAACATAACTTAAGGACACTTTGAGTTGAACCACTCATTGTCGAGAGTTAGAAATTATGTGCCGATGGTTAGATTACGTACCGTAGTCTATCACACACACCAATCCATTCTTACCCACTCTATCTTCTGATACAAGAAATAGACGATTCACCATTTAACACCAAATGCTGATGATATTTCGAAACTCTGTGCGTATGATATTTGCTATAACACCAGTAGTAAAATTGAGGCAACAACAACCTTTCTTACCTAGAAATCTTCTAACTTAGAATTGGACGATTCACTATACTATACCATACACTAATGACAATTCGCAACTCTAGCCGATGGGTATATCCGAGATGTATTACACCATCATACCATTCTTAACCCCAATATTCTTCTAATAAAAGATGTACATGATTCAATGTGGCTTTACCTTCCATTGATGAAAAACATCGAAACTCTGTGCCAATGATCGCTATTGACTACCACAATAGTTGTGAGACCCTTCCACACCACTGGAACTCTCACTGTCACCAGGATGGTACACTCCGAAGAGATACAAATACCATTGAAGGTCTCGCCTAGGGCCTAGTTAACTTGTTAACTTGTTAACTGCATTAAGATCTTTGATCAAGGACGTGCAGGGGCTAAAATCCAAATAGCCATGAGTAGTTCTCCGATACTCAACAAATCGAAGTGCGTTCCTCTGTGTTCACACAGATACTGCGAGAATTCTCCTTCTGAACCAAGGCTGGGTCCTTGAAAAACTGTGGCGAGAAGGGTCTTTATGACTCTATGACCCACACAGACTTTTTAGTCATGGTTAATTTTAATCAAGAAGCGCTTGTGATAGACAAAGTTAATCAAATGAAGGCAATCAACCGATGGAACGAGAAGTGAAAATTATCTTTCAACACAATATTTCAACCCCGAAGCAAGGTGAATAATGACTGAAGTTTTGTGATGAATTGCGTTGAAGCCTCCTCAATCAGTTTTGTTGCTATTTATGAACTTGCTGAAGTGATCAAGAAGAATCGGACTCTGTGTATTTGTCAAAGTAGAAATTCAAAAAACGGAAATGTTGATTACATAACCAATATAGAAGCATCTTCGCCGAGTGAGCGTTCAAATTCAAATTTTTTTAGAAAGTCCAACAACTGAAGATGAAGTTGTGCCTGCAGAAGATTTATATGTACATCTCATAGTCAAGTCGTGAAGAGATCGAGGAAAGAACCTAAAGCTAAGAACAAAGGGAAGTTTGAAGAGAAAAGAAAGCAATAAACCAATGGGGAGATTGTTAGGACATAATTTGTGGTTTATGCTTTGCATTTAGAAAGGCTTAATTCGGTTTTAGAAGACAAAGAGGCGTTTTCGGTCTAGGACTGAAAACCCCGAGTTTTCGGTGGACTTGGACCGAAATCACCAAGTGATTTCGGTGGGCTTTGGATTCTTGGTGGACTCTTGTTTAGATGGGCTGTTACATTAGGTTTAGTATATAATGTATATTTTCAACCGTAAGCGTAGAGGAACACATAGAGAGAAATTGATTTAGAGAGTCTTATGTACTAGTCATTTTGTTAATCAATTTGAGTGCATTGAATATCTTTTGGTTCATGATTTCTTATTTTTAACTTGTTTCATTTTCGTTACTTGATTAAGATTCCGCATTAGTCTCGTAATTAGATTGATATCGGGTTAGATCCACAGATTTGGGACTTACAATAACTCTAATTGAGAAACTTTTAATTTAGCCCCTTACCCGATTTTGTAGTGTAAATTTCTTTTTCATAAACTTTTTTTTTTCAAACTTTCATGTCTCATTCTTTATAACTCTAATTGATAAACTTTTCTTTGAATATGTTTATGCTCATGTTTAAGGGACTGTAGGGAAAGATTTGAACATATTCAAACAAAAGTCAGTAAAACAAAGTTGTAGTATTACTTACGACCTTTCCAGGTATATAAAGTTCGTAGAATTTAGACATCGAGTATGAAAGTTATGCCAATTACAAAAAACGAAGAAAAATCATTTTCTTTGTACAAGTCCCTGCAAAATCGTTTAACTTGCAGATAAAACCTTGGTTGGGTAAAGGGGCTAAATTAAAAGTTTTTGTAAAAAAAAAAGATTTAGGGACTTTTCAGGGAAAAAGAAAGAAATTAAGGTCTTTTCTAAAAAAAAAGTATATAACCTGCAAAACCGGGTAAATGATCTAAATTAAAAAAGTTTCTCCAAAATTTAGGTTTTAAAAAAAAAGTTTTAGATTTAAATAAAAAAACTTGAAAATATAAGGGTTTTTTAATGAAGTAAACCCTTGTATCTACTAACCATATCTAATTAATTTTTTCCTTGAAATCTAAAATTTAAAAACGCCTCTAAATTCATTCCAAACCAAACAAGACTTAGGGGTGTTTGGGATTACTTACTTAAAACAACTTATGATTATTATTAAAAGTGCCGGTGTTTATTATTAAAACAACTTTTTTAAAACGGAGTTTTAAAAAAGTGTTTATTTTAGTTTATCAGATACCAAAACGTAATAAGTCAAGAAGTTGTTTTTTAGTGTTTGGAAAATGATGTTTATGTGTGTAATACAGAAACGACTTATCAAAAACTGTTTAAATAAGTCAATAAGTAAATATGCAGTAATTTATCAAATTTAAGCAAATAAATGCTTATAAAATATGTTCATCCAAACACTTAAATCTGCTTACTTAAAACTGGTTATTATCAGTGTCAAATCGCAATAAATCAATAAGCATCTCAAATAAGCAATCCCAAACACCCCCTTAAAAATAACTTAATTTAAGTTTCGTCCAATCTTACTGATCAACACCTAATACAATTTTAATCCTTTCAAATCAAAATCACTTTAAATCCAAATATCCTACAAACTATTCATATCTTTATGTTATTTCAAGTCATACTGATATTTATTATCCATAACTTTATTAATTCCTTTTATAAGCTTATTTTTCTTGTCCATAAAATTCTAAATTCTTTTTAACGAGTCTCACTCAACCCAATATTTATTCAGCTTAAATTTAAAACGTAATTCATATACTCTTATAGTACTTTACTAAATACAAATAGAACATGTTACGAAGTAAAAAATGCCAATAATATTGAATATGTTGACGAAATCTTTTTATATATTATAGTTTGTTAATAACTGATGGAGTTGGTTTATCGTTATGCTAGTTGAAGAATAAAAGATTTCAAATAAAGTTGATTGTGCCAAGTCAAGTGAGGCTTGCACATGTGATAAACCTAGTCAAATGCAATTTCCGTTTATTTAGTAGTCTTCCTTTTTTCTAGCTTTAATTTGTTATTTCAGCTGTTTTTCTTTGTATTTAAAGCCGCTTTGGCTCATTTCAATGATATTAGAATTCTGTGAGAAATACTAGCAATTCAATCTTTTATTGTGGTATCAGAGAGAAATTCTGATCAAAGAGAGAAACAAGATGAACGACGATAAGTTGAAGGTGCCGATGTTTGATGGTCACTACTCACCACGAACATTGGAGTGAATTGATGGAGAACTTGCTGCGTTCAAAATAAGTGTGGAACCTGGTCGATCCACGAATTAGAGAACTCATAGTGGGTTTTGCTCAGAGTGAAGCGGAGAAGAAGAAGTTGGAAGAATTATGTATGAAAGACTTACAGGTTAAGCACTAGCTGTACTAAGCCATCGATAGGGTTACGTTTGAACAGATCCAGGATCGAAGAACCTCAAAGGCGGTATAGGAATCGATGCAAAAGAGATTTGTAGGAAATGACAAAGTGAAGAAATCCATGCTGCAAAAATTGCGAAGGGAGTTTGAGGTTTGAGAGATGAAGGCAAATGAAACAATACTATAATTCTTTGGTAGGTTTCTATCAATCTCCAACCAGATGAGAAGTAATGGAGAATTGATGACGGATGTCAAGATTGTTGAGAAAATTCTTCGAAATCTAACAGAGAAGTACATGTATGTAGTGGTATCGATTGAAGAATCAAAGGACAATAATCAGATGTCCATAGAAGAATTACAGAGCACTCTAATTGTTCATGAACAGAAGTTTAAGAAGAGTGAAAGGGAAGAGGAGCAAGCTTTAAAGGTGGATGCCGGTGACAGCTCAAACACTAGAGGATGTGGTAGAGGTCGTACTAGCTATAGAGGAAGAGGTTATGGTAGAGGAAGAATGTTTGTTAACAAAGAAAAAATTGAATATTATACTAGTCACAAGTTAGGGCATTATTCGTATGAATGCCCAAATGAAAAAGAAGCCAACTATACATGACTCGATGAAAATAAAGAAATTATGCTAATGGTTGCTGGGGGTGAAGATGAGGAGAACGAGTTTATGGCTCAAGAGAAGGATGAAAACAAAGGGCTGTTGTGGTTCCTAGACTCTGGATGTTCAAATCACATATGTGGTGACAAAGATTGCTTTGTTGATCTGGATCAAAGTTTTTCAAGTACTGTCAAGCTTGGAAACAATACACGCATGAATGTGGAAGGAAAATGAAACATGAAGCTGGTCTTGAATAAAGCAACCTATGTAATAAAATATGCTTACTTTATCCCAGAACTCAAGAATAATCTCCTTAGCATTGGGCAACTCCATCAAAAAGGTCTATCTTTCTTATTTTAAGCTGATATCTACAAAGTTTTTCATCCAGACAAAGGTTTAGTGTTTCAATCTAGCATGAGTACAAACTGAATGTATCCTCTTAGTGAGGACACAAATATGACTAAAGAGCAAAATACAGATGGATGTTAGTACTCTAGTGACGATGATATTGCAAAACTATGGCATGAACGGTTGGGGCACATCAGCAAAACTAGCATGAATACTCTACAACAAAAGGGAATGGTATGTGACTTACCCAATTTCATTGTTGATACTTCTGTATGTGGGGACTGTATGATTGGAAAACAGACAAAAGAAGCCATTCCAAAGTCAAGTTCGTGGCGTGTTGAGGAGATATTAGAACTAGTACACTCTTATATCTATGGCCAATAATACCTACATCACATACTGGCAAGAAGTATTTTTTGAGCTTCATTGATGACTTCAGTCACAAGGGCTGGGTGTATCTGTTGACAGAAAAAGGACAAGCTTTTGAATACTTCAGTGAGTTTAAGAGTAAAGTAGAGACGGAGACACGAAAGAAGATTAAAGCTCGTCGAACTGATAGAGGAGGAGAGTACCTCTCAACTGATTTCATCAAGTTCTGCAGGCAACATGGGATCAAAAGACAATTGACCACAAGCTTCACTCCCCAACAAAATGGAGTTGCAGAGAGGAATAATAGAATAGTGATCAACATGTTGGTCATTTTACTCTCTGCTAAGAGCATGCCTAAAATGTTTTGGGACAAAGCTGTTAACTGGAGCTTTTATGTGTTGAACAGGAGTACAACCAAAGCTCTCACTAATGTAACCCCAAAAGAAGCTTGGAGCGGCCTGAAACCAACAGTCGAACATTTCAAAGTGTGGGGTTGCTTGAGTCATGTGCACGTGCCTAAGGAGAAAAGAACCCAACTAGATAATAAAAGTTTGTTTGTGTTTTAACAGGTGTAAGTGAGGAATCAAAAGCCTATCGTCTAATAAATCCAAAAACAATGAAGGCAGTCATAAGTAAAGATGTAATCTTTGAAGAACATAAAGGTTGGGACTGGAATCAAGGAACAGGAGTGCAAACTGAAGACGAAGAAACCTCATGGGGCAATTATGACTTCGTTGATGAAGATTACGTCCTCATTGATTAAAATGGCATTGAAATACATGACATGCCTGAGCCAAACTCGCCAATCAATGAATCAGGTCCGAACTTTACACCAGCCAGGGAGGGAAGACAACGTAGAGCTCCTACCTTTCTATAAGACGATGTGACTGGTGATGAGCTAAATTCAGAGGAGGATGAATAAATAAATGCTATAGAGATAGCCTGCATTGATCCCATTAGCTATGAAGATGCAGTCAAAGAAACTAAATGGAAGATGGCTATGGATCGTGAAATAGAAATGATCGAGAAGAATGACACATGGCGCCTAGTAGACTTACCAAAAGGACTCAAAATGTATTGGTGTGAAGTGGGTTTTCAAAACTAAGCTGAATGAGAAGGGTGAAATCGAAAAACACAAGGCGAGATTGGTGGCTAAGGGATATGGCCAGGAGTTTGAAATTGATTACATGGAGGTGTATGCTCCGGTGGCGAGAATAGACATCATTCGTTTGATTCTTGCTTTAGCCGCACAAAAGGGCTGGAGCATTTATCAAATGAATGTTAAGTGTGCGTTTCTTCATGGCACTTTGCAAGAAAATGTGTATTTGCAGCAACCACAACGATATGTGGTGAATAACAAAGAACATAAAATGTATAAACTCCAAAAGGCCTTATATGGACTTAAACAAGCCCCTAGGGCTTGATACAGTCGTATAGAGGCTTATTTCATAAATGAAGGGTTCATGAGAAGTAAAACAGAGCATATATTGTTTATTAAAGAACAAGAAAGGGGCAAAGTTCTTTTTGTAACATCTATGTTGATGACTTGTTGTTTACAGGAAATGATGAATAGATGATGGTGAATTTCAAGATATCCATGAAGGCTGAGTTTGAAATGACAGTGTTGAAAAATGTTTTTGTATGTGACCATCATTGAAATAAGACGAACTGTTTTTATATTATCTAACAAATATTATCAGCTCATTTCAGGTTGCGAGGATTCGAGATTAAAAACGAGAAAAATAAGAAAAAATAGTTTTAAAGTCAAAAACAAAGAAAAATATAAAAGAAAATTAAATTAAATCTAATTAAAATGAATTTTTGGAAATATATTTTCTAAATAATTTATTTTATTAGACTTAATTAATTTTATAAATTAAAAATAAATTTTTGTAATTTATTTTGATTTATTTCGGAATTTTAAAATGATTTAAAATTAAAAAGAAAACAAATCAGGCCGCTACAGTACCAGCCCAGCACTCCGGCCCACTCTTCGCCTGCGACCCGCACGCCTGCTCCAGATCCGGACACCGACCCAAACCCGCCCCAGCTCCGGAACCATTTCGTCTCACAGTTAAACCCGCGCCTCGACCCGCCATCCGCTCCATCCGAACCGCTCCTGCAACCCGCCTGCCTCACAAAAGCTCGCCACCCACCAGATCCACCCGATTCGACCGATCCGAACCATTTCCACTCACACCAGGGTCCGCGTGTTCGACCCATCTCAGACCCGAACCCGACTGGCGACAAAACCGCGAAATCTGGCCAAATATTTACCGTTTTGGTCCCTAACCTTCCGAAAATCATCCAAAAACCACCCAAAACCATTTTACACCCTTTATAACCATTTTTTACACCATTTTTTTCATAACACACATAATTATAAACCAAAACTCTCTCAAAAACCTCTCCAACTTCCACCATCTTATTTCCAACCTTCCAAACACTCTCCAAAAACACCAAGAACACCAAGATCAACACCAAGAAAAATACCAAGAACACCAAGAAAAACACCAAGAACACCAAGATCAACACCAAGAACACCAAGATCATCAAACAAGAAAACTAAGATCACCAAGATCATCAAACAAGAACAAATAGAGACACAGTCTATTAGAAATCCAGTCCAACCCTAAGCCAGTTCAGTCAATTTATTTGACGAACCTACTTGATAGACCAGTCGTTCCACAGTCCTGTTGTAAACCAGTTCAGTCAATCTATTGACGAACCTACTTGATATATATATATATATATATATATATATATATATATATATATATATATATATATATATATATATATATATATATATATATATATATATATATATATATATATATATATATATATATATATATATATATATATATATATATATATTTATATAATTATAGTCATTTACATTATTTATCGTTTTATGTCTTTTGATTATAGTCATTTATATTATTTATCGCTTTAAGTCATTTAATTACTGCAATTTATATTATTTATATATCTTTCACACAGTAAATGGTGCAAACCTTTATTTGTGGCGATCAGATTATATATTTTTATTCTGCAACTCTTATTATTTATTCCGCATTTATCTTTAATATATATATATATTTGTCACACAATAAACGGTGCAAACATTTATTTGTAGTGATCATATTATATATTTTCAACAATTGGTATCAGAGCTTGTGTGATTTATATTGAAATTTTCGTTGAAAAACTTTTGGTTAGCGTTTATATAAACCTTCCATAAGCGTTTCTTTGAATATTTCATTTTAATATCACTTGTTAAAAATCTTTTTTTTTAAAATTAAAATTAAAAATCTTAAAAACATGTCTTCTGCTAATTACTCTAACATGAATTCAGTTTCTATTGCCAACAACTTAGGATTTGGTTCACGGGCACCCATACTTATATTTGAAGAGTATAATTCGTGGGTTGGCCGAATGAATCTACATCTTAACACAATAAATGAAGATGTTTGGAAATGTGTTGAAGGCACATATACTGATCCAGAAAATATGACTACTCTTGCTACAAATCAAGTCACTCAAGCTGAAAACAGAAGAAAATTGGAACTACAAGCAAAAAAGGAACTGGTGTCCGGCATACCTCACAGTATTCTAAGTCAAATGGATGACATAATACTATTGACTGCGAATCAAATTTGGGAAAACTTAAAAAACTGTTTTTGTGGAAATCAAAGAATTATTGGAAATAAAAGAACATCCGTTTTAAATGAATTCGATAATTTCAAGATGCTTTCATCAGAAACCATCCATGATGCACATGATAGGTTCAATTTTATCATGGTAAAATTGAATAACTTGGGCATCAAAAAGACACAACACGAGATCAATCTCAAATTTCTAAACAATCTTTACGAAAGCTGGAAGATGGTTAAACTCATCATTCAGGGAAATCCTGCCATTCATACGGAAACTCTATACAATTTGTATGGAGAACTTCAATCGTATGAATCCTCGATTGACCCACCAACCTCTACAGCTTTTGGAGGACCACTTGCTCTCGTTTCCACATCAAACCAAAACCAAACACTTTTTCATGAACAAAACTCCAATCATTTTAATCAAACATCTTTTCAAAATCAACCATTTTTGAACAATTCTTTTGATCAAACTGATTTAAATGATGAAGAAGACTACCAACAATTGTGTGCTTTGGTTGCAAATACAAATCTCCAAAGATTTCTTCCAAATCACGGTCAATCGAATTTTAAACCAAATTTTCAAAACCGACCACAATTTGGACAAAATAATTCTGGATTTCAACCAAGACCACAATTTGGTCAAAACAACCAAGGTTTTCAACCAAGACCTTATTTTGGACAAAATTCGCACAGACCCTCTTTCCAAAATAACTTAAACCAGGGATTTCAAAACAATCCCAACTCAAATCATCAAAACAATAACCAAAACAACGGTCTTCAAAACCAAAACCGGGGATTCCAAAATCAAGGATACAATAATCAAAATAATGGTTTTTCAAACAACCAAAATTCTGGATTCCAACAAAACTCCTCTCAATCTTCCCAACAAATCCAAACTCAAGCACCAGAACGACTTCCAATCAAAAGTCAAAAGGAAGAAAGTGATGAAGAAGTGATTATCTGTCACAATTGCAAAGGAACTAATCACTACGCAAGAGAGTGCCGAGCCAAAAACAAGACAAAAATAAAAGACTCGGCATACTACGCTCAAAAAGCCGATGAGTTAAAGAAAAAGGAAAACCAAGAAAACCAAAGAGCTTTGATGGCAATCCACGAACCAAATGTGGAATACTGGCCAACCTCTGAAGACGAAGCTGACAATGAACAGACACAATCCAACTTCTGCTTCGTAGTTGGTACAACTTCAAGAGCTCCAAATGTCATAGAACAGGTATGGTCTATGCTCTCTGAACTCGGTTTTTCTAAAATACTTTTTTGAGTCCCATATATCCAAAATTGAGAAAAGTTTAGAAGCTGATCTCAAGAAATACCATGACACAGTGGTTAATTCTGAAATCTTCAAATGTGAGTTACAAACCCTACAACTCAAATTTGCAGAATTAACCAGAACAAAGACCAAATTGGAAAGAGACGTTGAAAGAAAATCAGAAGATTACAATCACGTCCTTGAACAATTAAATCAATCTCTAATTCAGAAAAAGGAATTGGAATTAAAAAGTCAATCAGTCATTTCTTCTGAAACAAAAGATGTTTTAGAAATGGAAATCATATAGTTAACACAAAACTTTCAAGAGTCAACTGAAAAACACAAAATCTTAAATGAAAAACTGACTGATTCTTTAAACCAAATCACTTTTCTTGAATCTGAAAACAAAAGATTGATACGGAATGTGGAATCTATCAAAATTGCTAGAAAACTCAGTGATGATATTTTCACCAAGGCAAACACCTTGGGTACTGGAAAATTTGATACGAGTTACAGACCAGGAATTGGTAGAGAAACCTTTGAAAAAGAACTAGAAAATCAAGAAAACATGATAATTTGTGAAAACTCTGAATCAACTCTACCAGATCTTTTCACATCTGTTAATGAGGAAGATTCAGATGACGAAACAGTTATCAACTGTAGCCCGGATGATACTGCTTTCACTATTTCCAAAAAGTCTTTCAAAAGAGTCTTAAATTCTGAAACAGACTCAGCTAGTTCTTTAACTCACCAAATCAAACATACCAACGAAACCACCGAATCAAAAAACTTTTTGAATGGAGAAAATTCCTTTTACGAGGTTGGTAGTACTTCTGTACCAACTGATTTTCCTACAATGAGTTCATCAATTGTTAGAAAAACTAGTCCGGGACAAAAATACTCCATGAAACAACAAATAAGCAAAAAACTCATTCAAGTCACCAAAACCCCACTTGTCAACCCAAAAGTTTTTGAAAACCAACCAAAGAAACCAGTTAAACCCTACGTCATACCTCATAAACAGGTTTCCAAACAAAAACCAAACACTCTCCAAAAACACCAAGAACACCAAGATCAACACCAAGAAAAACACCAAGAACACCAAGAAAAACACCAAGAACACCAAGATCAACACCAAGAACACCAAGATCATCAAACAAGAAAACCAAGATCACCAAGATCATCAAACAAGAACAAATAGAGACACAGTCTATTAGAAATCCAGTCCAACCCTAAGCCAGTTCAGTCAATTTATTTGACGAACCTACTTGATAGACCAGTCGTTCCACTGTCCTGTTGTAAACCAGTTCAGTCAATCTATTGACGAACCTACTTGATATATATATATATATATATATATATATATATATATATATATATATATATATATATATATATATATATATATATATATATATATATATATATATATATATATATATATATATATATATAGTCATTTACATTATTTATCGTTTTATGTCTTTTGATTATAGTCATTTATATTATTTATCGCTTTAAGTCATTTAATTACTGCAATTTATATTATTTATATATCTTTCACACAGTAAACGGTGCAAACCTTTATTTGTGGCGATCAGATTATATATTTTTATTCTGCAACTCTTATTATTTATTCCGCATTTATTTTTAATATATATATATATATATATATATATATATATATATATATATATATATATATATATACATATATATATATATATATATATATATATTTGTCACACAATAAACGGTGCAAACCTTTATTTGTGGTGATCATATTATATATTTTCAACAGACAGATTTAGGTAAGATGAGGTATTTCCTAGGATAGAAGTTATACAAAACTCAGCAGGCATCCATATTTCACAAAGGAAATATGCAATTGACATTTTGACTCACTTCAAGATGTTAGAGTACAATGTTGTGATCAATCCAATTGTTCCAGGCAGCAGGTTATCACATGACGAATGTGATGCAGTAGATGAAACCTCTTCAAGTAGCTGGTTGGTAGTATGTTGTATATCACCACCACTCGTCCATATATACAGTTTGTGGTGAGCCTGATAAGTCGATTCATGGCAAAACCAACAGAAACTCATCTTGCAGTAGCAAAAAGGGTGAGGATATATATACAAGGGACATTGGATTATGGAATCTAGTACAAAAGGGGAGGAAAAGGAAAGATGGAAGTTTACACAGATAATGATTTTGCAGGTGACCTCACTGACAGGAAAAGCATATCTAGTTATGTTGTATTTGTTGGGATTTCTACAGATTAACATTAATCATAAAGGCAGCAGAAGACACAACAGATTAATCCCATAAACTGAGCAAGATCATAACATGTTCATAACAAGATCATATGTTCATAACAGTTGCACCAACAATATATGAATATCTATCATACCTTGTGGTTAGATGTTAAGGATCCAAACCATAATCTCTCTATTGATTCACACCCAAGGAAACCAGAAGAACAAGCAGACAAAACTTCCAAGACTTGTGGAAATCGATCCAGAAACCATTGAAGGGTTTAAGGAAATCGACAAAGAGGGAGGGGGAGGGTATCTTGGAGGTGGGTGCACCTTCAGGTGATTTGGATGTTTTAGGGTTGCACCCTGAGGCCTCTATTTATAGTGCATGGGCTCCTAGGGTTTCAATCTTACGAGCCTTTTGGCGACCGAACCCCGTGGACTTGTTCTATTAATTAATCTATTAATCAATTACAATACAACCCTTTAATTAGTTCTTATAAATTAATTTCTCAATTAATTTATCAATTAATTCTTGATCCAGTTTTATGATTAATTAATTTCTCAATTTATTAATAAACTGATCAATCCTCTTTTATTTCTGCTACTAATTGTTTTTATTGGACCGTGAGGGCAATCCAAATAGGACCATGCTATTATTAGAAACATTACCACAGTTGATGACCTGGACATATTTCCAACAATATTGTTGGATGGAGCTGCAGTATGGTGGTCATCAAAGAAGCAGAGCATTGTTGCATTGTCCTCTATAGAAGCTGAGTATGTTGCAGCAGCAGTAGCTTGTGCCTGCCAAGTGACTTGGAACTGTGAAATTCTAGAAGAACTTGGTATAGAACAAACGAGAACTACAGTGATAAAGTGTGACAATACATCTGCCCTTCAATTATCCAGAAATCCAATGTTTCATGGTAGGTGCAAACATATTGGAGTGAGGTTCCATTTTCTAAGAGATCCGGTGATTCATGGTAGGTGCAAACATATTGGAGTGAGGTTCCATTTTCTAAGAGATCCGGTGAATAAAGGAGTGGTTGGTCTGCAGTATGTTAAAACCAGAGAGCAAGTTGCAGACATTTTCACTAAGCCTTTGCATTGTGATGTGTTCCCAAGTTTAAGAGAAAGACTAGGTGTATGCTCTATCAAAGGCATACAAAACATAGCAGCCTAGTCTAGTTTGAGGGTGGGTTTTATGGAGTTGGTTTATCGTTATGCTAGTTGAAGATTAAAAGATTTCAAATAAAGCTGATTGGGCCAAGTCAAGTGAGGCTTGCACACGTGATAAGCCTAGTCAAATGCTATTTCCGTTTATTTAGTAGTCTTTCTGTTTTCTAGTTTTAATTTGTTATTTCAGCTGTTTTTCTTTGTATTTAAAGCCGCTTTGGCTTATTTCAATGATATCAGAATTCTATGAGAAATACTTGCAATTCAATCAATAACAGTGTCTGTTTTTATATATATGTAAAAAAGTAAGTTACTAAGTTGAAATAAAATTAGCAAAAAATGAAAGTTAGAAGAAATAAAAAAATCTAATAAATTAGGAATATACATATACAGGTTTTCATCTTTTTCTGTCCATGTAGACATCTCCTGTGTGATAATGAAATGCAACCTCCACTATCGAATCTTTTATTTTTTGTAAAATGCAAAGAAAATCGGAGGAATGAGAATGAGATGATGGAAGCAAATTCACTGAGGCAATCTATCAAACACTTGGAGGTCATGTCGAGGGCATGCACATAAAGTACCTTGTGCATATAGTGTTGACATCATCACGATATACTTATAAAAATATACCAGATTATTGTAGCTAGGTTTTCATGGGCCCTTATTCTATTAAAATTTAAAATTGTCAAGATAGACATATGAAGACTACAATAAAATCAAAGAACACCATTATATACATGATTATATTTTAAATAACCGTACTATATTTTAGATAACCATTTATACAAAGACCCATGCCATCTTTTTTTATTGGAGTAAATACATCATATCAATTGACTATTAAAGAAACCTCAAACATACCACATACTCTATGTTAATTACACTATACGACTGAACAAGTTTTCTTGGACTATATTAGATGATAATGTTGAAAAAGGCATTTGCGTCTTTTATAAAGAGAATATGGCAATAGCGAATCCATGATACACCTTAATCTACTTTTTTAGATGTCGTACTAAAATCATTCAAAATTAAATACACACCAAACACAATACAATGTTTTCTATAATATCATCCTGTGTAACAAACAAAACTATATTGTTACAAAATGATCAACAACTATATGTCATAATATTACATCTTCTCTATTTCACGACCAAATTGCAAGAATGGCCATCAAACCGGCCCCAAGGAACAATGCAACATAAGACAATACTTGAAGCCTCGTATCACATTTCATTTTCTTGCTCATGAAATCAGCCGCAATCAAATCAACCAACGCCATATAAACTAAAATCCCCGCAGATATGGAATCCAAAATCCCTTCAATAATTAAAGCTCTAGGGCTATTAGTGTTGGAAAACGAGCAAATAATCGTGCCTATCACAACCCCTAGAGGGGTTGTGATGGCAAAAAAGCACGCCATTATGGTGGAATGAATGTCCCCGAGCTTTGCCTGAGAGATACACCCGCCGAGTGCAAAGCCTTCAAAGAATTGATGGAATGATAATGCCCCGAGTAAAGGTCTAATCGTACATGGACTTTGTGACACGCCTAATGAAAGTCCAATCATTATTGAATGTGATACAATTCCAAGTTCGAGTACCTATCAAACACAAAATTTGTTTAGTAAAAGGATTTTAGTATTGGGTGTATGAAATCGAAATGTATTTTCATTTTGGCTTACTAATCATTATATCATCCCACATGCGCTCATTTCAATTACAACATTATGTTTTGAAAAATCTACCTAATTATAATAATTATAATATTGTTCTTATACAAAACAATTTATTATGTAGTAATTGCAAAAGTTTCAAAATAAAATGTTTTTACAATTTTTAACAAGATAGATTTTAGAAGTACAATGTCTTCAAAGAATTGAAAGTAAAATGCTACAACAGAAAATGAAAGTGGAAAGATGGAATATACACATAAATGTAAGTAACTATTATTTATTACATTCAAGCGAATTTTTTTATTCTGAAAATGGCCAAAACCAATACATAGCATCGATAGTTGTTTATTTCTGTACTATAACGTCTGGGTCTCACTTCTTTCACTTATAAAATTGTACTCTTTTAAAAGAAAATTTATATAATCGCATTGTAATTTGGGAAAAAAAATCAAATTATGGCATCGGAATTTGAAAATTCTACTTAGTTATAGCATTGTGTTTTCAATTTTTATCTTTTAGCGATATACTATATTTTGATAAATCTACTTGGTTATACCATTGAAAATTAATTTGTGAATATACATAAATAAAAGTACAGTCATTACTTGCACTTAAACCTTCTAATAATGCTAAAAAAAACTACATTATGGGCGATTTGGACTGAGAGTTATTTAAGTTCCAAACAATTAATTGTACTCCATTTTTATTGTGGGGATTTTTTTCTTATAAAGTGCAGAATAATTTTGTGCAAGAAAGACAAATTACAAAAATTTTAAAAAGTCAACGACTCATTTAAAAGAATTTAGAATGATTAAATATAAGAAATGATAACGCATTTTCCTTTAGTGGTTTATTGTATCTTCATATTATTTCTATATATTATAGTATTTTACTATTTAAATCTTTTATTATTAAAATATGGTATATTGAACAATACATCTAGTTATAAAAATATATTTTTACTTTCTCTTAAGTACCTACCTAGTAGTTACAATCAAATTCTTTTACGGATAATTACTTGTGACAGTAATGAAGTTAGTATTGGTACATATATAATCATAAATTGTTTTACACATTTAACTACAAAAGAATATCATTATCACCAACAATAACCTTACATAACTTTTTTTTCTATAAAGTTATATTTTTGATCATTTTTTTACAACTTATTTTTTTCTATAATTTTGTGAAAAACAAATGTGTAAAATGAGTTTTTACAACCTTACATGCATAAAATCAAATAAGTAACAAAGTGAGAAAACGGATTATAAAAATAAACATATAATAAAATACTATTTGTGAAAACAAAAAACACTCTTAAAAAAGGCATGTATAAAAACAAATATGTAAAAAGACATTCGGAAAAAAGTTACAAAAATGATTTAAAATTGTATAAAGTTGTTAACAAGGTTGCAAAAAATTAGTAAAAAAAAGTGAAGGCAAATATATAAAAAAGGACAAATTTTCATGGTTTGTTAAGCATATATTGGTGTTTTAGTAGACATTTGTAATAATTTGTTTACAAAATTTGAGAGCGACTTAAGTTTATACTTTATACTGTCAAATGTGAACCGAAACAAGTTCCTTGGACTTATAAGTTGTAGACAAAATCGACTTAAATAAATAATCGATTAACTTCAAGATCGAAGTATAAAACCCAAATATCTCGATAATGATTCAACGGAATATAAAACTATTGAATAATCAACCAAGAATAGATCGAACGGTAAAAAAGAAAGAACACAGGGTATTTACGTGGAAAACCCAAATCGGGAAAAACCACGGGCGGAGGAAGCCGAGAACCAATTCACTATATTTTGCGGTGTTTACAAAACGTTGGGAGAAATACAAAAATACAAAGAGTTAAAACTCTTTATGTATTAAGAGGAAGAGAAGAGAAATGTTGTGTGTTGTGGTGTGTTTTGTTTGAGATGGTTTCTAACCTATATATAGGATTTTGGTTACATGCCATTTTAGAAGAAATGGCTTATTTAAATAAAAGTCTGCATGCCAAGGTTTGAAACTTTGATTAGTAGCATTTGAATATGATTTTGCAGCCACATCTTTGAATCTTGTGTAGCAGCCATTTTGAAAGTCATATTCCACAATCTCCACCTTGACTTCAAAATGGAACAAAACTTGTATACCCATTTGCTAAAGCCAACAACTCTTCAAACTCCAAAAAACTCCATAAGAAACTGGAATCACCATATAGAGAAAAATTGATCCTGAAAAATAAGTATACTTCCTCCACCACGAGCCTATCAGGCTCAAATACGATCAGAAACACCCACCAAATCCAAACATGTTTTGAACTTGGCTATTGGAAGACTTTTAGTGAACATATCAGCAGGATTATCATTGGTGCTGATCTTTTTTTACCGTAATATCGCCTTTAGCAATAACATCTCTGATGAAGTGATAACGAACATCAATATGCTTCGTTCGATCATGGAACATTTGATCCTTTGTCAGAAATATTGCACTTTGATTGTCACAAAAAACAGTTTTAACGGATAACTTGTTTGAAAGCTCACCTATCAAACGTTTCAACCAGAGGGCTTCTTTCACTGCTTCCGTAGTAGCCATGTATTCGGCTTCGGTGGTGGATAACGCTACGGTGGACTGTAACTGCGCTTTCCAGCTAATTGCGCAATCACCCAAAGTAAACACGTACCCTGTAATCGATCGTCTTTTATCCAAGTCCTTTGCATAATCGGAATCCACATAACCAAGTACTCCACTATCGGTTTTACCAAACCGCAGACATAAAGATGAAGTACCTCGCAAGTACCGAAAAATCCATTTAACAGCAGCCCAATGCTCTTTTCCTGGATTCGCCATGTATCTGCTCACCATGCTTACCGCATATGACAAATCTGGACGTGTACAAATCATAGCATACATAAGAGATCCTACAGCGCTGGAGTATGGTACCTTTGCCATGTATGCTATATCTTCTTCGGTGGTAGGACTTAAGGCGGATGATAGCTTGAAGTGGGCTGCGAAAGGAGTGCTGACTTCTTTTGCGTCATGCATATTGAAACGGTGCAGAACCTTCTCAATGTAGCTTTGTTGAGAAAGGTATAGAGTTCTTGCACTACGGTCTCGCACTATTTCCATTCCTAGAATTTTCTTGGCAGCACCCAAGTCCTTCATATCGAACTCAGCATTCAACTGGTCTTTTATCTTTTGAATCTCCTTTATATTCTTTGCTGCAATTAACATGTCATCCACGTATAAAAGTAGATAGACCATTGAACCATCGTCACACTTCTTGTAGTAAACGCAGCTGTCGTAGGTGCACCTTTTCAGCTTGTGACTGGTCATAAATGAGTCAAACCTTTTATACCATTGTCGCGGAGATTGCTTGAGGCCATAAAGAGACTTCTTCAATTTGCACACGTAGCTTTCCTTGCCAGGAGCTACAAAACCTTCAGGTTGTTGCATATATATCTCTTCCTCAAGCACACCATTTAAGAATGCTGTAGTAACATCAAGTTGCTCTAACTCATAGTCATGAGAGGCAACTAATCCCAACAAGACACGTATTGACGTGTGTTTCACAACCGGAGAGAAAATGTCGGTATAATCGATACCTGGGATTTGACTGTAGCCCTTGGCTACTAAACGAGCTTTATATCTTGGTTTGTCACCAGGGTGGATAGCCTCCTTCAACTTGTAGACCCATTTGCACTTAACTGTCTTCTTACCCTTTGGAGCTGGAACGAGATCCCATGTGCCATTTTTCTGAAGAGATTCCATCTCCTCGTGCATGGCAACCATCCACTTATTAGAATGTATGGATTGAATGGCCTCGTTGTAGCTTGTGGGCTCCAGAACAGACTCAACTTCATTGGCAACTGTAAGTGCATAAGCGACAGAATTGGCTTGAACATATCTCTTTGGAGGTACAATCTGTCTGCGAGGTCTATCTCTTGCAATGGAGGGACTGTGAGGTTGGCTTGGAGCTTCGGCTGGCTCATGAGAAGATGATTGTTGATTATTTGAGGGTTGAGAAACCTCGACACCTTCATGAGACTGGTCCTCGAAAGATGAATTTAAATGAAGCTCCACCTCCACTCGAACTTTGTCTTTTTCCGAATTTTCATTTTCTCTGGTCTGAATGTTGGAGACAGGATGAAGCATGGCTTTTTCATCGAAGGTCACATCTCTTGATGTAATGACCTTCATAAGCTCTGGGCTCCACAATTTGAAACCTTTCACTCCTGTCTTGTATCCAATAAAAATGCACTTAATGGCTCTTGGTTCTAATTTGCCATTATCAACCCGTGCATATGCTGGACATCCAAACGGTATTAATTTTGTGTAGTCAGCAGGCTTACCAGACCATAGCTCAAACGGAGTCTTCTTTCCAATAGTACGTGAGGGGGAGCGGTTGATAATATAGCATGCGGTGGAAGCTGCTTCGGCCCAAAAAGACTTTGGTAGCTTCGAGTGAGAGAGCATGCATCGGACCTTCTCCATGATGGTGCGGTTCATTCTTTCCGCAACGCCGTTCTGCTGTGGTGTGTGGACTACAGTGCGGTGACGTGTAATCCCTTCCTTACGGCAATAGGAGTTGAATTCTTCTGAGCAGAATTCCAGTCCGTTATCGGTACGAAGGTATTTCACTTCAAAACCTGATTGCTTTTCAACCAATACTTTCCAATCTCTAAAAGTTTGGAATACTTCTCCCTTTGACTTTAAGAAGAACGACCATACCTTTCTTGAGAAATCGTCAATGATCGTGAGCATATAAGAGGCTCCACCTTTCGATGTAACCTTTGCTGGTCCCCATAAATCAGAGTGTATGTAGTCAAGTGGCCCTTTCGTCGTATGTTTGCCACCGATAAAACTCACTCGCTTCTGTTTTCCAAATACACAATCTTCACAGAATTCAAGTTCGGTTGATTTGTGCTCCCCGAGCAACCCCCTTCGGCTTAGTTCACTCATACCGTGGTATGACATATGACCGAGCCTGAGATGCCATAGGCGAGAATGATCAACATTGGAGAGGGATTTAGAACTAACCGAGGCTTCGCCAGAAATAACTTGTCCGTCCATAATGTAAAGGTTCGCGGATCTCCGAACTCCTCGGATGACAGTCAAACCGTCTTTCAAAAATATGGAGTTTCCCGTCTTTGCCAACAAACTCGTAACCTTTCTTCTCGAAAGTACCGAGACTTAGTAAATTTCGCCTAAGACCGGATACGTGCTTCACATCTTGAATCGTTCGAACAACGCCATCGAACATGCGGAACCTGAGTGTACCCCGTCCAATAATACGACACGAAGTGTCGTTACCCATTAGAACGTGGCCTTCGTTAACCTTTTCATATGAATGAAAAACGCTTTGGTTGGAGCTCATATGAAAAGTACACGCTGAATCAAGTACCCACTCACTCGTGGTTATTAAACCGTAGTCCGAAACGGATAGAAGCTCGCCATCGGAACTAGTTTCGGCAACATCGGCTTCAACGGTGTTATTGGTTGTTTTTCCCTTTGCGATTGCCTTTGCTTTCTCCTTGTTCTTTAACTTGAAACATTCATCGATTAGATGTCCCTTCTTGTGGCAATAATTGCAATATTTGCGATTGGCTTTGGACTTAGATCTAGATCGGTTTTGTGAAGAGCTACCTCTCTCGTTAGGTCTCCCTCTGATGTTGAGACCTTCGGCTTTAGAATCGCTGCTAATGTTCCCAACTATCTGCTTCATCTTTTCCTTTGAATCAAGAGCAGTCATTACCTCGTCAAGGACAAGAGTCTCCCGAGAATAGATAATGGTGTCACGAAAGTGATCGTAGGAGTCTGGGAGAGAAGATAATAAAAATAACGCCAAGTCTTCATCTTCATATTTGACGTCCATATTCTCCAGATTTCCTACAAGCTCTTTAAAGGTAGAGAGGTGATCAGACAAAGAACTACCTTCACTCATCTTTAGGTTAAAAAGTCGTTGCTTCAAGTGTAGCTTGTTGGGCAAGCTTTTCGTCATAAGTAGCTGCTCGAGTTTTAGCCAGAGAGCCGCTGCGGATGTCTCTTTCAACACATCTTGGAGAACGTCGTTAGAAAGATGCAAACGGATCTGCGACGACGCCTTCAGATCTTTCATCTCCTTTTCCTCAGTCGACCAAGTTGCCGGCATTTTCTCCATTCCTAATAGTGCTTTGTGGAGATCCATTTGGATCAACACATCTTTCATCTTTACTTGCCAGAGAGGGAATCTTGTGTTTCTGTCAAGTAAAGGGATATCATACTTCATCGATGACATGGTTGAAAATAGTTTTTACGAATCGTTATCGGAAAACCTGGATAGCTCTGATACCAATTGTAGACAAAATCGACTTAAATAAATAATCGATTAACTTCAAGATCGAAGTATAAAACCCAAATATCTCGATAATGATTCAACGGAATATAAAACTATTGAATAATCAACCAAGAATAGATCGAACGGTAAAAAAGAAAGAACACAGGGTATTTACGTGGAAAACCCAAATCGGGAAAAACCACGGGCGGAGGAAGCCGAGAACCAATTCACTATATTTTGCGGTGTTTACAAAACGTTGGGAGAAATACAAAAATACAAAGAGTTAAAACTCTTTATGTATTAAGAGGAAGAGAAGAGAAATGTTGTGTGTTGTGGTGTGTTTTGTTTGAGATGGTTTCTAACCTATATATAGGATTTTGGTTACATGCCATTTTAGAAGAAATGGCTTATTTAAATAAAAGTCTGCATGCCAAGGTTTGAAACTTTGATTAGTAGCATTTGAATATGATTTTGCAGCCACATCTTTGAATCTTGTGTAGCAGCCACATCATTATCCATTTTTCTTTCTTTTTATACAAAAATGTCGTATTTCATATATCTAACAAATTATACGAGTCACGATTGATTTCTATATACTTGTGTTTAATCTTTTTTAAAAACAAGGATTAGATGCTTCAAGAAATGATATAATAATTAAATTACCTGTGAAACAACAACATGCCGAACACCTTGCTCAATCTCATCGTCACCACCCAACTCATGTGAGTGCGAATGCATATCCAAGCGCCTCTCTGAAAACGCGCTCGATTGTTCATGGCTTTGACTATGGTGTGCAGCATGAGCATGCATCCCGACAATGTGAATCCCGCCACCTTCTTCTTCGCCAAACACCTTTTCATTCACCACCACCGGAAGCAATGATTCCGACGCCGAATTGATGGAGTCATCATCTTGAACATCTAGGATTCGTTTTGATTGTTTACTCTCATAGTACTGAGTGCTAAGGAAGTCAACAAGCAATGTGGCCAAAGAAGCCACCATCGCGATAAAACCAGAAAACGGAAACTTGGACCACGGTGTTTCAGGGAGACAAGGGTTTGTTAATGCCTCTGTGGCCTCTGGTAGCATGTGGACGAATCCGGTGGCGAGGATGACACCGGCGGCGAAGGCTTTGGTGGCAAAAAAGAGATTGGAGTCTGTTGTGAGGAACCGCCGGTTCTTTCCGAACAACGGGATGGCGATTCCGATTATTCCCGAAAGAAGAATGGCGGCAATGGCTATGAATTTAAGGGTGAGAGCGGCTTTGTGGTCGCGACATGGTTCTAATTCCGGTGAGTCACTGCAACTAGTTGTTGGCATGGCGTCGGAAAACATCCTCAAAAGGGATCCTTTTTGGAATACAAAAATAGTTACACACTTACACTTAACAATTCTTCAACCAGATTCAATTATCAATCAAATCGGCGAGTTTTATTAAAACGATTCAAATCAAACAAATAAGGATTCTTCGCAAATCGAATTACCTGGTGAATTCCGTATTCCCCCTTCAATTTTCTCCAAACTGAGCATTGGGTAGAGCTTCTGAAAGACAATTCAACAATGTAAATCAAAACTCAATTTGAAGAAAGCAACTCAAATAGAGATATAGAGAGATAGAGACCTGAAGCACCGACATCGAGTTTTTGTATAAATTACGAGATTAATAAATCAGCGTTATACCAGATGATAGAATATGACGTAACTTCTTGAAGAAATGATTGATGTTGATCGTTTTTCTTGAAGATAACGAACAAATTAACACCCTTATCATTTTGCTTATCAAACGCAAGATTTATACGAAGGATAGTTGTTCTCTTATGGGTGTGATGAGAAGATGCAGATGTCGACATTGTTTCGTAAATGACAGGAGGTCGGTGAATTTCGGAAGGAAAAAGTACAGAATTTTTTCTAGAGTTGGAGAGAAATTGTGTCGACACCATCTATATGTTGATTTCTGTACTATATGTACCATTTGGTTAGTTTTCATTCGAGGCCCTCTAATTTGTCAATCAAGTGAAAATTTGAGCTACATTTTCAATCGTTACAGATTTGGTCCGTAAAGTATTTATGTTATTGCAATTCGAACCACACTTTCCTAAATTAGAGCTACAGCTATGCATCAGTTCGACATTGTAACAAAAATTTTTTTAAAAAAAAACCAAAATATTTAGATGTCACGTAGGCACCACATAGGATGCCGATGAAAATGTTTTTGAATGTCTACAATAGGGGTTGATGCCGATGAGATTTTTTTTAGTTTTTAAAATTGTGACATTTAAATGAAAAATAGAGAAAATTAAAATTAAAACATTATATTAAAATTAAATAAAACATTATATGAAATTAAAAAAAAAAACATTACATTCAAAGGAAATAATCTAGAAAATTAGAAAATATAAAACATACAAATTACATTTTTCCTTAATCTTGCGTTTGACTTCCATAACCGCGTCGTACATGTCACCAGACAAATTACTAACGTCGGCGAAAATCAATTGCATCTTCGCGAGTCAGTCGGTCTCACAATCCCGTTCCTTCGAGTAATGCATATGTTCTTCCAAAGTAGTAGGCCTCTTCCTAATGAGTCCATAGCTTGTTTTTCGCCCTCCCATTGGATTTCTCGACTGGTTTCACTTTTTCTTTCCCTTTCCCTTTTTTTTCATTGGAGCGAAACCTCCTTCAGTTCACTTTCGGGCTCCTCATCGGCTATCATCACGGTTGGGGTTTGTGGAGTTTGTGGAGACGGTGTTTGGAATTGAGGGTTGAATTGTGCAAATGAGTTGAAATTTTGCGGCATCATTTGAGTATTGAATTGTGGTGACATCAGAAAGTGGTTGTAAATCGGAAATGGATTTTGAGGGTCGGATTGTGGTCGGTAGGGTGGTGGGAATGAAGGATCGAACCCGAAATAATTGGGGTTTGGATTTGAGAAATTTTTAGTGAAAAAGGTAAATGACTTATAGAGGATTTGGTAGTAAATTTGTATGTAAAATGGTTGCTTTTAGGGGTAGTTATAGTGTGTAAAATAATTAATTTTTGGAAAAAAAAGCTCAACGGCTATATCAACGGTAATATCGCTACACACTCCTTCGCCGATGAGATGCTATGTCGGCATCACGGGGCGGTGATGCGGGCGGCATCAGAAGTCCAGGTCGATGTCGATGGAGATGGAAAGTCCAGGCATATCGACAGAAAGTACCATTACATTCGACATCGGGTAGAAGAAGGTCGCCTCTTGGTTAAGAGGGTATCATCAGAAGATAATCCTGCAGATCCTTTGACTAAGGCTCTGAGTAGGGTCAAGCAAAATCAGCATGCTCGGAGCATTGGACTGAGGGATGATATTAGTTTTAGTAATTAGATAGATTTTGAAACTTGTAACAGTATTAATGTAATTGACTTGGTGATTTTATAATGGATATTTATAAATGAGTATTGTTTACTACCTTTGTCAATCATTTATTATTTTGTTTCAATTTTTGCATGTTTAAACTTCCCGATTAATTAGATTATTCAAAATTCCACAGTCGATCATACTGTTAGGAAGTAAGTATGAACGAAGACTGTCATGAATCGGTTGTAGATTGTCTAAGGAGTTGGACATTGCGGTAAGACTGCTACAACGTTCATGAGTACTTAGAAAATAGAGATTTGAGTATTGGATAAACCCGCACTTAACAGATTGCTTCATTGATTATATCACAGGCAATGTTAAGACAATAATATCCTTTGATCTTTAAGTGGAGAGATATAATCTGTAATTTGAAAGTTAGTTGCTCATTAATAATGCGAAAACGCGTCGGTAACTCGGTGTTATAAAATGCATTGTTGTGAGTATTCTGACTGGTAAAAGGTATAAACATATAAGTCGAAACTTATCCGTCCCCTGACCCGCTAGGGAAACAGATATCTGTAGGCCTCTCGATGATTTTGAAGTTGACTGAAAGTGTTGGCCAACCAGGACTGAATTGATGTGTTCAATTAGTCTTAATGTCATAAGCAAATTGGAAATCGAGAAACAGAGTATCGGACCAAGATTGATCTTTATCCATGTCTTGAGTCTGAAAATATCTTGTTGGACGGAGGATCATCTGAGCACTTATCTTTGGACAGAACTGACTGGGTGAGAGTTCAGGAACAGTTTCTAGGAAACTGATATTGACCAGAAGGTAAATGGACAATTAAAGTCATACACTTATCCAAGTGGAGACTGTTGGATTTGGTGTCTAAGCCATGACTTGTAATTGCATTTATCTTGTTAACTGAAGGGTTTATTTCATAAAAAATCTTACATTTTCAACTTTTTTCTGTTTAAACCTAAAACTTTATTTTTTTTCAAAAAAGACCTAAATTTTGGAGAAACTTTTTAATTTAGACCCTTTACCCCGGTTTTACAGGTTATACATACTTTTTTTCCAGAAAAAACCCTAATTTCTTTTTTTTTTCCGAAAAAACCCTAAATTTCAGTGAGTTTTTCACAAAGAAATTTTTTTTCTTCGTTTTTGTAATTGACATAATTTTCATATACGATGTCTAAATTCTACGAACTATATATTCTTGGAAATGTCGTAAGTAATACTACAACTTTGCTTTACTGACTTTTGTTTGAATATGTTCAGATATTTCGCTACACTTGCTTGTTTTCTTATAATAGTTGTATCTTTTACATACGAGCTCCGTTTTCAACGTTCTATAAGTCGATGGATTCGTAAACACGAATACATTATGTAATGAATATTATTTAAACCATATTATTTGTATGATTTATCGAATTTTACACTACTGTTGTTTACTCGATAATTGATTCGAAATACCGTATTGTAGTATTATAATTTCCAATAATACATTAGGAAAGTTATGATAATTACATTTCAACGTATTATCCTAATTTGCGCTCTCGTTGACATTTGTTGACTTTTGTTGACCAAATTTGACGGATGTCACAGATGAGGTCACAAGAAAGCGACGACGTGGCACTTATGTGGTTGTAGTTTGAACGGTACAATTTAAACATTCACGAGCAGATGAAATTTGAAATAAAAAGGCTTATGAAGACAAACAACGAGCCCGCCATGATCGACAACGAGCCCGTGAAGAAAAACAACGACTAAAAGACATAAAGTTTTTGTCGTCGACTAAAAGACCCCAATTTTTTTTCTTTTTTTATGAAAAAACCCTCAATTTTTTCTTTTTCATAAAACTTTTTAATTTAGGTCATTTACGAGTTACAAATTAAAATTACAAACATAAACTAAAACGACAAATTACAAATTAAAAAATACGACAAACCACAAACGTAAAAAAAAACGAAACCACGACCAATATTTTTTATGATATCAGCTTTGTATTTTAAAACCATCTCGAGTGCTTTCCCCTCGAGACCCTCCTCGGGATTCGACGACAAAAAATTTACGTCTTTTAGTCGTTTTTATTCACAGGCTCGTTGTCGATCATGGCGGGCTCATTGTTTGTCTTCGTAAGCTTTTTCTTTTCAAATTACATCCGCTCGTGAAGGTTTAAATTGTACCGTTCAAACTCCAACCACATAAGTGTCACGTCGTCACTTTCTTGCGACCCCGTCTGTGACATCCGTTAAATTTGGTCAACAAAGGTCAACCAGAGCGCAAATTAGGATAATACGTTGAATTGTAATTTTCATAACTTTCCTAATGTATTATTGGAAATTATAATACTACAATACGCTATTTCGAATCAATTATCGAGTAAACGCTATAATTTCGAATAATAGACTACAGTAGCGTAAAATTCGATAAATCATACAAATAATATTTTGGTTTAAATAATATTCATTACACGATGTATTCGTGTTTACGAATCCGTCGACTTATAGAACGTCGAAAACGGAGTTCGTATGCAAAAGATACAACACAACTATTATAAGAAAACAAGTCAATGTAGTGAAATATCTGAACATATTCAAACAAAAGTCAGTAAAGCAAAGATGTAGTGTTACTTACGACCTTTCCAGAGATATAAAGTTCGTAGAATTTGGACATCGTATATAAAAGTTATGTCAATTACAAAAACGAAGAAAAAATTTTTCTTTGTGAAAAAATCACTGAAATTTAGGGTTTTTTCGGAAAAAAAAAAAAGAAATTAGGGTTTTTTCTAGAAAAAAAAATGATGTATAACCTGTAAAACCGGGGTAAAGGGTGTAAATTAAAAAGTTTCTCCAAAATTTCGGTCTTTTTTGAAAAAAAAATAAAGTTTTAGGTTTAAACAGAAAAAAGTTGAAAATGTAAGGTTTTTTATGAAATAAACCCTTAATTGAAGCAAAGTCCATTTGGGTTGCCCTCATAGCCAGAGGATTAGTATAGAGTTCAGTAGAGAGAAAGGTTGATTTATTAATTGTTTAATAAATCAATAGAAATAAATAAATAGTTTATTAATATGTTTAAGTGTTAATATATTAATTAGAAACTATAATAATTAATTAGAAATTAATCTGGAATTAACTGGATTTAATTCAGTGATTAAATTAATTAATTAAAAGTGCAGGGACTGGTTTGTATTTATTCAATAGTTGAATAACTGGCAAACCAGTTGCCAGGGGCCAAAAGTGGCGCCAACTATGGAGGCTTCTCCATAGGTGGCGAAACCCTAATTAGGGTTTAAGGGATCTGGTCCAAGTGGTCAACAGGCTTGCCCACTTTGGAGGCTCCTCTAGGGTTTCAGCTGTAACCCTAGGAGGCTATAAAAGGAATCCTCTGGTGCCCTAAAACCTACGCCTCCCTCTACTCTTTGGAATTCTACTGGATTCTCTCCTCCTTGCTTTGGGTGTGACTTTCATTTGAGGCAGGATCTCTTTGCTGCTAGCTTCAAGAACAAGATCAAAATGTTGGTAATTCTTGGTTTGATCTTTAGAAATAAATGTTGGCCTTAGGATTTTGTTATATGTTCATAAGATAGAAAAACATAGATCCTTCATTAGGTTGCATGTGAACTTAGGGTTTCTAGTTTATTGTTTTGTGCAAAACCTTACAGTGGTATCAGAGCTATGCTTGTTTTCTATATGAATTGCTATAACTGTTTGTGCCTTGGGTGTTGTTGCGAAAATCAACCCATGGAGGAGGCCATGATCGATTTCAAGGCTAGGGTTTGCTAACCCTAGCCGCCATCCCCTAATGGTCCCCCCTATTGCTTGCCTTGGTTAGTATGTTGTTATTTTTGGTAATTGGATTTACAAAATAACTGGAACCCTTAAACCCATGCTTGCAATTTTCGAACCATTAAGGGTTTAAGATAGGTAAAATTAATTTGATTAATTTGTGTTATCTATCTTGTATTTAATTAATTTAATTAATTGTTAATTAAAAGACCAATTAAATCACTTAAAGAATTAATTAAAATTTTCGAAAAAATAAGATTAATTTGCAAAAATTCTTAGAAAATTAATTCTAAAATATTTTAATAAGATTAAAATATATCTTATATATTTATGATTAAAAGTTCATATTTATATATAAGATTAAATTGGTTAGTCTTACCATTAGTAGGCCTCATTCACAAAACTGTCATATAAAGAGGGTATAAGGCGACTGCCTATAAAATGGCATTCTAATGGGTGTCTACTCTCATCCACCGCTCTCCTGGTCAATCGAGTGTCGTTAGCCGAACGGGTTTGATAGAACCACTAAGCCTCTTAAAAGTATAATGCTATAATTGAAAGTACTAGAACCTTAAACAAAACCCTATCTAGTTACTTTAGGTTAAAAATGTGAATTGATGCTAATCCATGAAATTGAACATTGCACTTTCTGGAAAGTTGGTGGAGCGTGTGTGGTTTACCGGCACGCCAACTGGGGTCCACAAAGAGTCGCAATGGATTTCTCGACTTTTGCCATTATTAACGGAGCGTGTGTGGTTAACTGGCACGTCAATTGGAGATGGTAATTGATCTCGAGAGTACCAAGCTAATTCGCATGGTTATTCACACCCGGTTTGTGATCCTCGGTATCCCGGTCACAAACAGTGGGGCATTCCCGAGATTAAAACATGCTATTGGACAGTTCAATAAATCTCAAAAGAAACTAGGAATTCCATTATAATTTGATTATGTTTCCGTGGTGGAATTAGATGAATCGTCATTCGCCTACCTTATAAAATTTACAATAAAGATTACGACATCCTTCTTCGGTATTGTAGATTGTTAGTGTAGGATCCTAGCCTTATATTTATTCTTGGGTGAATATAATGATTATTTATTAATGTCTAATTAAAACTATCTTCTTCTTATGAAATATAATGAGAAATGAATGACTGATGTGTATCACCTAGAGATACATAAGAAGTAAGTTCCATATAGTATATAGAGTGTAAAAATTTGAGATTTAATGAAACAACAATGTAATGTGTTAGGCATGTAGCCTTATAACACATAGAAAAGATAGTAAAAGATATAGTGGAAGAAAAGTTGGACACAAAGCATAGAAAGTTATAAGTAAAAGTATGCAAGATAAAAAAACGAAAGAAAAGTAAGAAATTGAACATCAGATTGAAAATCTTTAGATATATGTTAAAAAAATGGTTTGAGACCATGGTTAACACCACAGTGATAAGTTGGAACCAAAATATGACCAAAAGTACATAAAGTTGGAAATTAAATTCTTTACAGCTTTTATTATCTGTAAGAGTCAAACTTAGAAAGTAATCATAAAACCACTTGAAGTATGCAAAGGTATATAGAAATTGAGATTGGGGTTATAAAATAACATATTTGATAGAAGAGTAGGATTACCAAGTAGTAATCAAGAGATAAAAGAGAGCAACAAAGTCTATTTGTAAAAAGTCTAAAGTGAGACAAGAATTTAAAAGTGGATATTTATGATCAAGAAGTTAGTAAATATGATTTGTAGAACCTAATTATACCACGAGATGATAATATCATAAAAAGAGTAATAAGATGAGAATGGTACACGGGTACCTTAGAAGATAAGAAATGTACTTATAGAAGTATTAGTAAGTGTAATGAGTAAATGAGACTAAAATCTCATAACTTATAAAGAAAGATGAAAGAAGTATCCAGGTTGTTAATATGTTGAATGTGAAAGTAATACAAGCAAAGAATGATATAAGACAAGTAATAAAGAAGGAAAGTGGAAAGTATAGTGATGGATTGTGAATATATAGAAGTAAACAAAGAGTAGAAAAGAAGTATATAATTAGTTATATAAATGACAAGAGTAGAAAAGAAGGAAGTCGATGGAAATAATAGATCAAATTCAATAGTAAAACTGTACAAGTTTACAAGGTCAAACAGTGTGTATTATACATAGAAAGAAAGCTAATGATGTCTAATTGGTGAAATAAAAAGCGGTACATCGTTTCAACACTTTCAGAACGAGATATGCAGATTCTCATGAAGGATATGTTGATTCGACAGATTCTGTCCCAAACAGAAAAGTAAGGATGTGAAATAAAACGAAAAGAATGCATTCCTTATGAGCGGTAATAAGTTGAGAATTGTTAGTAGATGTAAAGGATAATAAAGTGAAGTCTAAAAGATCTAAAGAACAACTATGTAAAGATAAGAAGTTGTAAAACTTCTAAAAAGAAAGAAGAAGTTATGCTCAAATAAAATGTCTGTTAAGGGACAAGATTTTTTCAAAGAAAGGTATTGTGTATCTATAAAATTATATAAATACAAAATCGTACCAAAATTGTATTTGGGAAGAGTTTTATAAGTGAAGAATGTGATTAATATAGTCTCATGAAGTTTTAGTAAACATATGAGCAGAATTACAAAGTAAGCTGTTATTCTTGATAAGTATATGAAAGTAGAAATCTTTAAAAGTTTATTAAGAACCAAAAGTAACTCAAAGAAGAAAATGCTAAAAAGATAAAAGAATAAAGAATATGAGTATGAGTTGATAAAAGAAAGTATTTACTATGAACCAAACGAGAGCTGAGAACCTTTGAAGAAAAGGAAGTAGTGATCCCTTAAATTAATAGTTGAATGATGATTCCGAGGACGGAATCCCAATAAAGGGGAGGTAGTTGTAACGACCCAAAAATTGCGAATTTATATTCGAGAAAATATATAAGGAAAAGATTAAAACATTCTGGAAGTTTTAAAGTAATTTATTTGGAAATGTGGTAAAATTCCAAGAGTTTGGAGAAAGATGATGAGAAAAGGGCAAAATGGTCATTTGACATCCAAATGACTCTTAAGTAAGGAAAATATGATTTTTTTTGGAGCTAATATATAATGAAATAAAATTTTGACACCAAATAATGGTGATAAGTATTTGAAAGTTAATTCTAGTAAAAGAGGGTAATTTGGTCATTTTACCATAAAGGGGTAATTTGGTCATTTGCCCATGAATGAGATTTATTATGAAATTATATTTTTAGTTTTTGGACTAAAAATGTAAGAAACTACGTTATATGTAATAAAATTTGATTGTGGTGGCCAAAGTCCAAGAAATGGAAGTCCAGGGACTGAAATGTCATAAAGCCAAAGTTGGAAAAATATATAAATGAAAGATTATGTCATAATCTTCATAAAAACCAGAAATATCTTCTGGGAAATTCTCTCAAGAACCGTGAACGATCTTTCAAGAAGAGGAGCAAGATTAAGATGAAAAAAAAAAGTAGAGATTTACACTTGGAATTTTGTGATTTCAAACTTCATAAGGTAAGAACTCCCTAATTCTTCAAGTTTTGTTGGATGATCTTCAAATCCAATTTATGATTTTTATGGGTGAGGATAATCCAGCGAATCCATATACTCTAACTAGCTCAAAACATCATAGAAAACAAGTTTTAACCATTGGATATGGTGGAATTCAAAGAAATGGGTTTTTAGCTCAAGAACCCTAGAAATGGGTTAATGAGTTGAAACTGATTTCATATAGTTTCAATGGTTTTGTTAAGTCAAACATGACATAAAAGAAGTAAGAAATTAGTTCTTAAGCTTGAAAATCCAATAAAATGATTTTTGGCAAAAAAATGGGGATTTCGGAAGAATTTCCAAATTTATAAAGAAGATTTGATGATTTTGAAGTTTAAAGTTAAGTATAAGTTGGTATTTAGGGCCTGGAAATGACCCTAAACTAATTAAGTTAAGTATTAAGAGCTTAATGGGGCGAATAGTGAAACTGCAGTTTGAAAATCGCCAAATAAGGCAATCTGCTTTGCCTTCGAGTCGCAACCACACCTTGGTCGAGTCGCAAGGCGACACCAGCAGCCTTCGCGTCGCGACCACACCCTTGGTCGAGTCGCGAGGCGGCGCCAGCAGAAACATGCAGTGAGTCTCCTGCCAAGTGATTTTGAGTTTTTAGATTTTGACCAATACTTGTCCGTTTGACCCCAAATTTTAAACATAGGTCTATTATGGCCCAAAACTTCATATAAAATTTTCGGAATCGAAATACGACCCTCCGAGGGTACTGTAGTAAAATACGTATAAAATACGATTTAATTAAAGTTGGTCATTTAAAAGTTATAGACTTGTTATGACCCAAGATAGTATTATAAGGACACTACTGAGTTATAGAGTCAGTTAGCATGAATGTTAATGTATAATATGTTAAATATAGGTTCATGCCAAGTGATTAATGGATTAAAATACTATAAATGCAAGGAACGTGTAGCCATTTTTCTAGCAATACATGAGGTGAGTACATGCAGTATTTTTACCCATTCTGGGGTACATGGCAAGTAAGTATTTTCAAGATTTTTTTATAAAATTTCTATATGTGAAATTATATGCAAGAGTATTGTTTCTAAATTTGTTGTGAAAGTATAATGCTATATTTGAAGCTAAGTTTTGAACTACAAATTATATTAAATGAAAGTATGTTGGTCTATGTACCAATTATGTGAAAGTATATTTTTAAATACAAGTTGTACATGTTTGAAAGTATGGATAGGCATATAGCCATAATGTGTTTAAGAAGTATATTTTGGTTACAAATTGTATATGTTTTCAAGTATGAATGGGCATATAGCCATAAGATATTTGGAAAGTATGATTTGGCATTAAGCCTAAAATGTTATAAAGACATGTTTTAAACATATGGTTTATGTGAAACAAGAGTTATGAATTTGGCATTCAGCCATAAAGACAAGAAATGATGAAGTTTGGCAATTAACCACTATGTAAGTAAGTAATTGTTAAAGTAAGCAGAAAATGTTTTGTATGACTGGTAATTGTAGCAAGCAGCGTTAGTAAGGGAACTATGTTCCAACCTACCCGGGTTAGGTAAGGGGTCTACTTGGGAAAAACCCCATCGCGAAGTAGATTGCCTCAGCACTTCTATGGTGAGGATTGATCCGTTCTATCTAGCCATAGAGACTTGGGGTATCACTTATGGTGATTAAATCCCTAAGTATAAAAATCCAGCAAGCTTATAAAACCAGTCAAAGAAAGTAAGAAAGAAGCTACCTTTGTAAAGTATATTATGAAGTGATTTTGAAAAATAAAGAGTTATAGTATGTTACTACTATAAAGTTTTGAAAGATGCTATTTTCCAAAGTATGTTATGAAATGATTTAGAGAAGTAAAGAGTTATTGTATTGCTATTACTATAAAGTTTTGACAGAGGTTTTATGATAAAATTTTTATAAAAAGTTGGAAAAAGAAGTTAAAGGTTTGAGTCTAAAACTCATGTAACTCACGAGACATTATTGTCTTACGTATTCTATGTTTTGCCATGTATTCCAGGTTAAATGCTATACTATAATTGGATGAAGTTTTAGCTGGAGTGGAGCCACAAAGCTCCTATCTTGGACTCAAGGTTTAATCCTTTCTTGCTTACTATGGTTAGTTTTGATATGGATTTGTACACCCACTGTTTTAAGCATTTAAACTATCGGTTTTTGATAAACCGTATTTTTGTATTCATGTATTTATACAAAAAACCATAGTATTTGCAAACATTAGAAATGGGGTGTGTAACGTCCCAATTTTTAAACATATTTAAAAACAAATAATAAAACAATTTTAGTGAAAACACATTATGTTTATAAATATAACAACTCAAAATATTTAATTATTTAAAAAAACATTTAATACCAAGTTAGTCCAGCAGCGGAAGTCAAAATATACAAAGTCAACTCAATATAAATTTTCAAAAGAAGCTGCATCAGTGTGTACCCGTCATGCCTGATCGTCAATTCCACCTTTAAAACCTGAAATAGTAATTTAATAGGGAAAGGTTAAGCATATAGCTTAGTGAGTTCCAACACCTACACAGCATGTCAGTTACACATACTCAACCCCTACAATATACAAATATACATCGTAGTAAAATAAACACATAATTCACTCTACCCAGTACGTCGAGTTGTACTTTCCTACTCAGCATTTCGAGCCGCGCATACTCTGTACGTCGAGTCATGCGTATCTGCTCAGTGCATCTTGCGGATTTCTGTATATTGCTCAGTGCGTCGAGCCACCCTATATTGCTCAGTTCGTCGAGCCCGTACTTTCTACACACTAGACCTAGACACGTCTAGTACTAACCACACACCATACCCCAACAATTACAACTACAAAAAGGAATGTATAATATTAGTAAAATACACACAACTTGGTACTATCCACAAACATCTTACAAGCACACAAAAATACGGTAAAGCACATATAACATCTATACAATGTAGTGAGAAACTCACCTGATACATAGAAGTAGGTTGCACACACAAGCACGTGATATCAACAACTCTTCTTCTTCCCCAAACCTTCTTCTTGTTCCAGACTTTCACCCACACACATGTTCAAGCACTTATTTCCTATCCCTACTCACGAAGGCAGAAACAATACGCCTCTCCCTCTCTTTGGTTCATGACAACAATAAAAAAAATGAAAAGAAAGAACCCAAGGCTGGAAAAATAAGAAAACGAGAGAGAGCAAAAGAGGTCTACGGCTCTAGCTAGGATTGTGTACAAATCCTTATCTTTAATCATATCTAAAATTTGATTCTTATTCTCCTAACAAAACAAACGGTCCCACCCTTGCTTTACTTTCTTGACCGGAAGCTAACACAACCCACACACAAGCCATGCAACTTTGGTTGCATGACAATCTTGATCCCACAACATTTTAAATGTATTTTTAAAAGTCTTAAAATTAATAGAATTTCTCAAATTAAGTTTCAGAAAGTGACACAACCCCCAATCTTATAATCTATTTTTTTCTAGTTATTATTATTATTATTATTATTATTACTACGCTAAAATAATTAATTAATTCATTACTTTTATTCTTATTACTCTTATTTATATTTACTAAAAATAATAATAATAACTTGCCAAAAACAATGTATCAGGAAACGGGGTGTTACAAGTCTCCCCCACTTATAAGAATTTCGTCCCCGAAATTCAATAGCAAGACAATAGGTAACAGCTTTACTTGTTTTATATGATATCACATCACTAATAATCAACAGCGTATATCAGTCTGTATATTAAAGTAATCAATAGACGACACCACTATATTCACCTTGATTCCAAAAAGTCTCTTCAATATCCTATTATCACCAGAGACAAACAGCGAATTTGAAAAAGAAACGGCACTTAGGGTAATGAAGAGTCGCATCCACTGTAGATGGTTTGAATTTTCGATAATAAAAACGTTTCAGTTCCGTGTGTCCTTTCGGTTCCAGCTGCAAGATGCTATATATATACAGGTATGTAGTATCATTCATTTCCACCTTCATTTTCAGTCTCATCTTCTCTTATCAATAGTTTGTTCGTAAACGAACTCATATTTAAAGTTGAGTCATGGAAAACAGATTTTCAATGGGCGATCTGTCTAATCCTGGATCTGGTTTCTCACAAGGAGAGAGTTCTTCAATTCAGACGTCTTTACTGGAGTTAGGGTGACTTTAACATTCTAAACATCCATTATTATTATTATTATTTTCATTTTTCTTTCTAATGTTTTTTTTGATTTTAAATTATGGTACAGTCTTCCAAATATACTACCTATAGAGCCACTCAACGATGAGCCGGAAATTTTTCCCGAGCTAAACATTAACTCAGAAGATCCAGTGCATGCACCTTTAGACTTCACACTCGATCAGACTCCATACCTTCTACCAGGTTAAATTCTTTAAATGATTGCTTCTATGAATGTTCAATTTTGTTTTATCATCTGACAATTGTTATTCGTAGTCCCGTCTGTGGATGATATATCTGGCTACAATCCATTCATCGACGTACCCTCAACGAGTAGTGAGATCATCCCCATGAATCAAGAATTCATGACTGACATTCAGAATGAAAGTCAATTACAAACAACTCATAACATCAGTATTGAAATGAAGCCCGAACTTAGGGTTGGTTTTCAATATCAAAATCACCTTCAGGTGATTCAGAAGAACCTAGAAGGATTTCAAAATCCTGAGTCCATGATTGAAAACGTACAATTACCACCGATAGAACCTACTGATTTTAATGAATCAATGTCCATCTTTGGTTCAGAAGATCAGGATCATATTAAAATGATCCCGAATTATAATAGTACATTTGAACCCAATTTTTCAATTCCGACAACCACAGTAGCTAGCGGTAGAAGAGGTTTCAGACACTCATTAAGTAGAGAAATAATAGCTGAACACTTTAATGAACCAATTGAGAAAGCTGCGAAAGAACTCAACATTGGATCGACACAGTTAAAAAAACGTTGTAGAGATTTAGGCATCGAACATTGGCCCCAACGACAACTTAAGAGTCTGCAAACTCTTATTGATCGTGTTGAGGAAAAGAATTACATTTTTGTTTTTTTTTAATTCCTTTATATCATAATGTTATTATTACTAAAGTTGTTTGTGCCACAGGAATTTGGTAACGAGTTTAGTGGAGCAGCAGGATTATCGAAAGATTTAATACCCAACCTAAAAAGGGAGAAAGAAGCAATAATTGAAGGGTCACAGTCGGGTCTCACTGACGGCACAAAGAAACTAATACAAGCTGCCCATAAGGTTGAATATAAGAAAAGAAAATTTCTAGAAAAGGGGGAAACTTCATCAAGAACTCATACACAGCAGCAATCTCTGCCATCTAATTCTGGTATGAGTAGTATTAATCCTGGTTTACTCGAGCCTGTGAGTGAGGGGAATTTTCGAGGCTCTGTAAGTAACCTAGCCTGGTTTCCTCCTCCTTATAGCTATCCTCAACTGGTTCCGAATTGGAACCCTTCCTCATCACTTCCCTACTTACACACTCCCCAAACGAGTCAATTTTTAGCCCACACTCATGGGGTTACGGGTTCCAACCCTATTGAGACCCCACACCTTGGAGCTCCTCCTCCAATAACTGAAAACATACCCCTTCCAAATCCTCAAGAAGGTACAAGTCAACCTAATGATGACAAAGAGTGGAGTGTAGAAGATCTTTTCTCGCTTCCTTCTGATTCTTCAGTTTAGGTTAGTAGCTCTGTAAACTTTTCTTAATGTATTAATATAAAATTATAGTAATGGATCACATGTATCGACGTGTTACTACTTTTACTTATTATTTTTGTTATAACTACCCACACCCTCAGCTAATTGGATTCCTCATGACCAACTCCCGATTCGAACGCGGATCCTGTGCTTCCAATATTAGGAGCTCTACTACTACCTTCCACACCTATCCACGTCCGTTTCAGGACTTGTCCAGAAGTCTCCAATTCACTTTTCACCAACACATATATCCCAGGTTGTTTCACGAACATAGTTGTATACAATTATTGAATTAGAAAATCTTTCAAATAAAAGGATTTACCCTATAAATACAACCAAACAAGGAACATAAAATAGGGTCAACTCAAACATTTTAGGACAATTTAGTCCCTACTGCATACACCTTAATGACCTTCCTTGAACAACCTATCAACACCAGCATTTATTCAAAACAACAGGCAACAAATAATCTGTACACCAATATGTGGTTTTCTAGCAGGCATTTAGGCATACGTATATAATATATTACAGAAACATCAACAAAGACTAAGCACTTAAACCTTTTCCCCACTAACGTCGGCTGGCGGTACACACTGCGTCTTCGCAACAATGTTCATTTAACCTCTTACTCGAAAAAAACAACTTTTAATTTCTTGTAAAAATATCTTTAAATAAAACTTTTGAGTCTCAAGCTTGAGATCAAAACCCACCAAGTGAGTTTGATTCACTCAAGCCAGGCTCTGATACCAACTTGTAACGTCCCAATTTTTAAACATATTTAAAAACAAATAATAAAACAATTTCAGTGAAAACACATTATGTTTATAAATATAACAACTCAAAATATTTAATTATTTAAAAAAACATTTAATACCAAGTTAGTCCAGCAGCGGAAGTCAAAATATACAAAGTCAACTCAATATAAATTTTCAAAAGAAGCTGCATCAGTGTGTACCCGTCATGCCTGATCGTCAATTCCACCTTTAAAACCTGAAATAGTAATTTAATAGGGAAAGGTTAAGCATATAGCTTAGTGAGTTCCAACACCTACACAGCATGTCAGTTACACATACTCAACCCCTACAATATACAAATATACATCGCAGTAAAATAAACACATAATTCACTCTACCCAGTACGTCGAGTTGTACTTTCCTACTCAGCATTTCGTGCTGCGCATACTCTGTACGTCGAGTCATGCGTATCTGCTCAATAAATTGAACCCCACCGCTCAGCACTCAGAGCCGCGCATACTCTGTACGTCGAGTCATGCGTATCTGCTCAGTGCATCTTGCGGATTTCTGTATATTGCTCAGTGCGTCGAGCCTCCCTATATTGCTCAGTTCGTCGAGCCCGTACTTTCTACACACTAGACCTAGACACGTCTAGTACTAACCACACACCATACCCCAACAATTACAACTACAAAAAGGAATGTATAATATTAGTAAAATACACACAACTTGGTACTATCCACAAACATCTTACAAGCACACAAAAATACGGTAAAGCACATATAACATCTATACAATGTAGTGAGAAACTCACCTGATACATAGAAGTAGGTTGCACACACAAGCACGTGATATCAACAACTCTTCTTCTTCCCTAAACCTTCTTCTTGTTCCAGACTTTCACCCACACACATGTTCAAGCACTTATTTCCTATCCCTACTCACGAAGGCAGAAACAATACGCCTCTCCCTCTCTTTGGTTCATGACAACAATAAAAAAAATGAAAAGAAAGAACCCAAGGCTGGAAAAATAAGAAAACGAGAGAGAGCAAAAGAGGTCTACGGCTCTAGCTAGGATTGTGTACAAATCCTTATCTTTAATCATATCTAAAATTTGATTCTTATTCTCCTAACAAAACAAACGGTCCCACCCTTGCTTTACTTTCTTGACCGGAAGCTAACACAACCCACACGCAAGCCATGCAACTTTGGTTGCATGACAATCTTGATCCCACAACATTTTAAATGTATTTTTAAAAGTCTTAAAATTAATAGAATTCCTCAAATTAAGTTTCAGAAAGTGACACAACCCCCAATCTTATAATCTATTTTTTTCTAGTTATTATTATTATTATTATTATTATTATTATTATTACTACTACGCTAAAATAATTAATTAATTCATTACTTTTATTCTTATTACTCTTATTTATATTTACTAAAAATAATAATAATAACTTGCCAAAAACAATGTATCAGGAAACGGGGTGTTACAGGGTGTCACAAACCAGGAATGGAAAATGTAGCAGCAGACCACTTGTCCAGACTGGAAAACCCAAGGATGGAGCAGCTAAAGGAAACAAACATCAACGATAATTTTCCTGATGAATACTTACTGAATTTAGACGCAGAACTTCCTTGGTACGCTGACATAGTTAATTATTTTGCTGCAGGAGTACTTCTTAAAGGAATGACACATCAACAAAAGAAGAAATTCTTTACAGATGTGAAACATTACTTTTGGGACGATCCATATCTGTTTCGAATAAATGCGGACAACATAATAAGAAGATGTGTTTATGGAAAAGAAATTCAGAGTAATCTGGAACATTGTCATCAAGGACCAGTTGGTGGACACAATAGCGCAAATTACACAGCAAGAAAGATATTTGAAGCCGGATTTTATTGGCCAACAGTTTTCAAGGACACCAAGAGGTATGTTAAAGAATGTGATTCATGCCAACGAGCAGGAAACATCTCATCCAGGAATGAAATGCCACAGGTAAGTATACAGGTTTGTGAAATCTTTGATATTTGGGGAAACGACTTTATGGGACCATTCCCAAGTTCAAGTGGAAACAAATATATTTTAGTTGCTATTGACTATGTGTCAAAATGGGTTGAAGCTTAGGCTTTACCAACTAATGATGCACGAGTCGTAGTAAAATTTCTAAAAAAATTGTTTTCACGATTTGGTGTACCAAAAGCTCTAATTAGTGACCGGGGGACTCATTTTGCAAACGCACAACTTGAGAAAACTCTTAAAAAATATGGAGTTCAACACAGATTTGCAACCCCTTATCACCCACAAACCAGTGGGCAAACTGAGGTCACGAATAGAGCAATAAAAAGAATTCTGGAAAAATCAGTTGGTACAAATAAAAAAGAATGGTCTATTAAACTCGATGATGCTTTATGGGCTTTTAGAACAGCATACAAGACACCTATTGGTACGACACCATATAGGTTAATATACGGTAAAGCATGTCATTTACCTGTGGAGAGAGAACATAAAGCATACTGGGCATTAAAAAACTGTGATTTAGATGAAACCAATATCCGTTCTAACCATTTAATGCAGATAAACGAGTTAGAAGAATTGAGGAACGAGGCATATGAGAATTCGTTAATTTACAAAAATCGCACAAAGAAATGGCATGATGCAAGATTGCAAAGAAAGACAGAAATTGCACCAGGAGATCAGGTACTTTTATATAACTCAAGATTGAAATTATTTCCAGGAAAACTCAAGTCAAGATGGTATGGGCTGTATAAAGTGAAAACCGTATTTCCATACGGAACTGTTGAACTGGTAGACAAGAACAACGTAAGCTTCAAGGTTAACGGACACCGGGTGAAGCACTACGAGCAAGGAGTTCGTTACGAGGAAGGAGAGGAAGTACCCTTCCCAAACATTTAAAAATCTAAAAACAGGGGTACGCGTCTAAGATTTCGACCCATATAAGGAAAGCGATGCAAGGAGGAGACCATGATTTTTATTTGTGGGATTGTAACATTTAAGATAATTTAATTTTCTGTTGTGTGATAAATATATATATGTATATAAATAAAACAATAAAAATAAAAATAAAAACAAAACAACAAAAAAATAAGATCATCAAAGGAAAACTGGAAAAGGAAAATACCACTGATCACGATCGCGACCAGATCATGAAGCCTATCGGGGCGCGATCTCAGCGTCCAAGAAAAGCCAAGGCCCGTTTTTTTTAGGATCGCGACCCGATGAAGCGGCAAGGGTAAATAGACGATCAGTTCATTGGGTTTCACTTTTACCCACATACAAACTTCGCACCCCGATCTCTACGGTAAATCGCGATCAAGTTTTTCCAGTTTTTTTCTAGAGTCGAAATCATCATCAAAGGTATGTAAATCCTCGATCCCTCTTCGTATTACATTGCAAATAAGGTAGATATTTGTGAAATTAGGAATAAAATTAGGTTTTATTTGATTCCCGGATTTGAAATTGTTTGCATATTAGATTGCTAGATCATCCCGAGGATTCGATTCCAGAATAAAACCTACTAAAATAGATAAGATTTGGCTTGAAATAAGTGAAAAATCGCAAACCCTAGGTCGAACATTCATCGATCGCGACCCGATCTGTGAACAAATTCTTGGATCGCGACCCGATCGACGATGTTCTTCGGACCCATCTGATGATCGCGACCCGATCCATTCGAGGATCGCGACCCGACAGCGATCAGGACCAGATTATCCAAGCCCGACCCGACCAGACGATCGCGACCCGATACCTATGGATCGCGACCCGATCGTCAACCAGGAGCAAAAATCTTATTTTTTTCTTTATTATTTTCAAGCTAATATTTTCTATTTTTGATTTCAATTTTTTCACAGATAAATGGCAGGAAGAAGAGGACAGAACCAACCACTGGAGGATTTACCAACGCATCTGTGGCTACAATTTCCAGCCATGATCAACGAAGCAAGACGACAGCGGTACTTTGGCGAGTTGGCAAAGATTCATAAGAAAGAAATTGACGTGCCTCCATCATTAGACTGGGAATTTGCAGCAACAGTCGGGCTAAACAACCGTCTAGCAGCTTTCACAACTAAAACACACGCTGCTTCCGGTTTCCACTCTCATGCATGGGATAGGCTCTTCCACTTCCAGGAGCCTATTTTCCGAGAGATTACTCTAGAGTTCCTATCCACCGTGCAGTTTGAGCAGCACAAAGAATTAACGGATAGGACCGCACTCTCCTTCAGGCTAGGAGGAGTTAGCCGAGAGTGCAGTGTAGTAGATCTAGGGATACGCCTAAAATCTTATTTTTTTCTTTATTATTTTCAAGCTAATATTTTCTATTTTTGATTTCAATTTTTTCACAGATAAATGGCAGGAAGAAGAGGACAGAACCAACCACTGGAGGATTTACCAACGCATCTGTGGCTACAATTTCCAGCCATGATCAACGAAGCAAGACGACAGCGGTACTTTGGCGAGTTGGCAAAGATTCATAAGAAAGAAATTGACGTGCCTCCATCATTAGACTGGGAATTTGCAGCAACAGTCGGGCTAAACAACCGTCTAGCAGCTTTCACAACTAAAACACACGCTGCTTCCGGTTTCCACTCTCATGCATGGGATAGGCTCTTCCACTTCCAGGAGCCTATTTTCCGAGAGATTACTCTAGAGTTCCTATCCACCGTGCAGTTTGAGCAGCACAAAGAATTAACGGATAGGACCGCACTCTCCTTCAGGCTAGGAGGAGTTAGCCGAGAGTGCAGTGTAGTAGATCTAGGGATACGCCTAGGTCTATACACGAGGGAGGAGACTGTCTCTGTTGGATTCTCCACGTTCTTTGAGGCTTGCCTCAAGCACCAGCCCGAGGAGTTCCATTTAGCAGATGTTTGGGCACTGCTAGCCAATGAGGTGTTCGATTCACACACCGCGATGGAGAGCCGTATCCGCTCCCCTGTCCACCGCCTACTTCATAAACTCGTAGCCACTACGGTTAATCACCGTAGGGGCTGCGAGAAGGTACCAGTCGACGATGTCTTCTACCTGTGGTGCCTACTTTCAGAGGGTGTATGCCTCAATGTCCCATACACACTTGCAGTTTTCCTTTCCAGGAAAGCAAAAGGGGCGAAGGGGAAAAGCCCCATTAGTGGTGGGCATTTTATTTCCAGGCTAGCCAGATCTTATGATGTTTTCTCTCCTCCTCACGTGCGGGGACTCACGAGGTCGGACCCGCGATTCATGTAGAGGGTCTACTTGGAGCTGATGAGAGTGATCGGTCGAGACGATCACGGTGCTTTGGTCATACTAGAGGTTGACCCTGTTGAGCAGGGTCACAACATGGAGGATCAGCCTGATGCTTAGCCAGAGCCGGAGCCACAGCCAGAGCCAGCCCCCAGAGCTTATCGTCGTCGTCGCCAGAGGTCTCCAGTCCAGCATGCTATCCCAGAGCAGGAGATCGACTTACGTTACTTATCTCAGCAAATAAGTAACATGGATCTGAGGAGGGAGAGAGACATGCAGATGATAGAGCGCGAGATTTTGAGGAGACAGGTACATGACCAGTGGATGTCACACACCATGCAGGAGTTCTACGAGAGTCAGGGTTTCCAGCCATCCATTCCTTACCCGACTTATGTTCCTCCTGTCCCCACTTGGTTTGTACCACCTGACTATCTGCAGGATTTTGGCGATGGCACTGGTACTTCAGGATCTGCTTTTGATGATGCAGAGGAGTGATCTTATGTTTTTGTACTTAAATACTTTGGATTTATTTTAAGTTTTATTTAGTGTGGTGTGTTTTATTATTGCGTGGTGTGTTAATATTTTTTCTGAGTATTGATGCAGAATTTGGATTTGATCAGACGCTGGTAGTCAGTTCAGCAATTTTCTTCTGTGGAAAAATGTCCTTTAAACAACACGACTCATAACCTAAGGGGAGTCCATTCCAATTAAACTCCTTTTTTATTTAAATGATATATATACAATAAAAAAATTATTGTATAAAATAAGTGTAGGGTAAGAGAGTCAAACTGCAATGATTAACTGAGCCAAGTCAAAATTTTTAACTTAAAACATCTTTTCCAAAATTGAACACTAAGAAAGTAATTGTTAAGAAAAATGTTTTGAAAATAAATTCGTAGGTTAAACTTGATCTTATGCTCTTATTTTTTTAATTTTTCATTATTTCATATAAAATTTAATTCTATAAATGACAAGTAGTTAGAATGAAATTTACAAAATATTTTGCATAAATAACGAAATAGACCCATTGAAAATTAAGTTTTTGTCAAAACAGGTTGAGTCAGTTTCCCTACTCGCGCGAATGTTATGCTATTACTAAATTGAGGAAAATAAGCCTCGATAAAAGAGCTTAAAAAGAGAAAAATTCTCAATAAATCTAATGTGATAAAAAGCGAAAGTCAAGTAATGTTACACCATAAGATTGAGACTCAGGAAGGAAATTCAATCGGTGGCCTTTGACACTCGAGCAAGTAGACATAAAATGGGGCCCACGGGCATTTCTACTCTTTATTACCTAAAACCAACTGGTTTGGGATAATATTGTCGAAAGCTCGTTACACGGGTGTCATCGAAAGTCATGGGATTTCCTTAGTGGCCTTTGGAATTTGAATTAGTAAACTCTGTACAGTTGTGAGTTGAAAATTTGTAATCAAGAATTCCATAGAAAGTCACGAGTTTCAAAGGTGCGATAAAAATGGAGATGATAACTTAACTTGATAAATTTAGTCAAGCATAAATTTTTGGGAAACTTGACAAAAGATCTTGAGGTAAAAGAAATTTTTAAGGGTGTAATGTTATGTAAAAATGAGTATTTTTCAATCTAAAGACTTGTCATTAATAGAAAGAGATTTTATGTAAAATTTTGGAAAGTTAGAAATACGTACATAAGACTAGGTATAATCTACTATGTTTATTCTTAAAATTTTATTCTTAACATCGGTAAATAATGCTAGATCTGTGATAGCAATTGGAAAGTTGTTTGGATATCAAATTTCTTAGCTGGGTTTTAAATTGTAGTTTGCTTGAGGACAAGAAAAGTTCAAGTGTAGGGTATTTTGATATTGCCTCATTTATACATATATTTCGGGCAATATCGAGTGCTTAAACACGTGTTATTGGTTTAACATCAAGATAAAAGGTACTTATTCATTTTAATTACCAAAACACAGGAGAAATTGTTGTATGAACAAGAAGGAACTGAATTCAAGCTTTAAAATGAGAAAAAAGGAGTAAAAGACCCTTCGGGAAAGAAAGAGCTGAATAGAGCGAATATTGGGGCCCTATCTGCTGACAAAGATCGCGACCCGATCTCAACCAAGATCGGGGCCCGATCAGCTGACAAACGCGTGATTATTTGCTGACAAAAAGGTCGCGAAAATTCTTCAAATCGCGTCCCTACGAAAATCGCGACCCGACCCACCAACCACAGTCTACTAAGTCGGGGTAGTGGTCAACTGAGAAACACACTTTACGCTGGATCGCGACGCGATCTCCCCTGGACAGCGGTATAAATAGAGGCCTTCTCTTGTTGTTTGATACACACACCTACACCTACACTCCTATAACTCCAGACCTGGAGAATTTCACTCTCTATACTCCTCATCTCAACCTCTCATATCAACGAAAGAAGCTTTGCTAGCGGATAGCCTCGAAAGATCAAGAAGCATCATAGCTTGGATATTCGGTTTGCTTACTTATGTTTAGCTTTCTTAATTATTCCGTGTGTTGCATGTTCATGATTATGGAGTAATTTACTTGTTCTTTTACTTAGAATAGATGAAACTTATAATCATGTCTTGATTGATATAAATTGGATATTGCATGTTTTATAATTTACTTTGCATGTTTATTTAACCAACTTATGTATATTGAGAATTTATCTTTGAAACTTATTACTGAGTTATTTTAGTTTAGATGACTATTCTTACTAAATTAACTTGTATCATAATATATATGGTTCATATATATTTATGACTAGTGATTGACCAAATCCTAGGTTAAGTTACAAAGAAAGAATCTTATATACATATGTCTAAACTGTATTAGTTGACCAAACTATACATCTCATTTTGATTTTCATGACCATTGATATCAAAAGCAATAAATAAATCATGCATAGTACGAATAAATCGAATGATTATTTGGAATAATTAATTACAGGGCCAATGGAATTAATAATCTTTTAATCATAAAATTGGATTGTTGGACCAAGACATCTGATTAACTTAGAACTCGGTATTTAACTTGTTATTATCCATTGCACATTATTATCAATCAGAATATTATTATAAAAAGTAATCACCTCTGAGTAAAAGCATATTTGTTCAAACTATCTGTTCAGTTTAACTTCAACCTTGTTACTATTTCCTTAATTGCTATCACCACCTTTTCACAATATCAATTACACAAACTTCCCCCCTCTTATCTATTTTATATTATTATAAATTATTTATTGATAAGTGATTTTCTTCAATTTAATCCAATTCCCTTGGGTTCGACCCAAATTTACCATTACTATATTATAAACGATTAGGTATACTTGCCTAGTTGCGTTGTTTTCATTCATGGTATTTCCCTGTTTATAAATTTAAAACTTATGCGAAGAAATTGCAAAGATCATATTTGAATCCTCAGTATTCCAAAAACTCGTGGTATTATTTTGGGGATATAAATATGTATATAGACTACCGTGAGTAGTTATAATTCATTATGAATGATTGACTATATCTATATTGAATTATTGCACATCTAAATTGGTTAAGATAACCAATTTACACGAGTTAAACAAGGTTGAGAACTCTTTGTTTGATGTGGGTACTTAGCTTGATTGAGTACACCAAATGACTGAGATAGTCATTAAGATCGAGATCAGTGAATTGAATTGTGAAAATTTTGATAACTATTAGAACGATTTCTAAATTTTGATAATTTTCTCACTGAGCTAAAATAGCTCATAAAAATAGTTATATGGTTTGTGTTATAGGTGACAGGGGTAAGAAGATTGCTGAGGGATGATTGCTTGGACATGGGACTTGACTTTTGACTGTTTGTAAACCAAGACACACTCTTTTGCATAGTTCTGTAAAACGGTCTTTTGTAACCATCTTTTTGGGACACGTTGTTTAAGTACTTGTTCTTTTGAATACTACTTGTACTTCTGTTGCTTAACTTTGATTATACCATGATCACTTATGTTTAACTTTGAGTGATGATGATGTAATTCGGAGATAAGAAACTGGGTGATACAATTTAACTCATTATAATCTCATTCATCTTAATACTCTTTTCGTATCACATATCTCATCAAAATTCTCTAAATAACACACATACTCACTATGTGTGCTTAGAGGAATAATTGCATAGGGACAATTTGGGACCTCTCTCTTTATTAGTTTGAGTTTAGAGTTTACCCTTCAAAGTCTAATTCACTCAAACCCTTGCTCTGAAACCAACTTGTCTAAAAATGGATGACAAGCTCGATTCATCAAATCCATAAAGGGTTTGAGTGAATTAGACTTTGATGAGAAACTTTGAGTGATGATGATGTTTAACTTTGAGTGATGATGATGTAATTCAGAGATAGCAGTTCACTCAATCAACGGTCATTATGAGTTTTTAGTAATGCCGTTTGGTTTAACGAATGCCCCAGCGGCCTTTATGGATTTGATGAATCGAGCTTATCATCCATTTTTAGACAAGTTGGTATCAGAGCAAGGGTTTGAGTGAATTAGACTTTGAAGGGTAAACTCTAAACTCAAACTAATAAAGAGAGAGGTCCCAAATTGTCCCTATGCAATTATTCCTCTAAGCACACATAGTGAGTATGTGTGTTATTTAGAGAATTTTGATGAGATATGTGATACGAAAAGAGTATTAAGATGAATGAGATTATAATGAGTTAAATTGTAACACCCAGTTTCTTATCTCCGAATTACATCATCATCACTCAAAGTTAAACATAAGTGATCATGGTATAATCAAAGTTAAGCAACATAAGTACAAGTAGTATTCAAAAGAACAAGTACTTAAACGTGTCCCAAAAAGACGGTTACAAAAGACCGTTTTACAGAACTATACAAAAGAGTGTGTCTTGGTTTACAAACAGTCAAAAGTCAAGTCCCATGTCCAAGCAATCATCCCTCAGCAATCTTCTTACCCCTGTCACCTATAACACAAACCATATAACTATTTTTATGAGCTATTTTAGCTCAGTGAGAAATTATCAAAATTTAGAAATCGTTCTGATAGTTATCAAAATTTTCACAATTCAATTCACTGATCTCGATCTTAATGACTATCTCAGTCATTTGGTTTACTCAATCAAGCTAAGTACCCACATCAAACAAACAGTTCTCAACCTTGTTTAACTCATGTAAATTGGTTATCTTAACCAATTAAGATGTGCAATAATTCAATATAGATATAGTCAATCATTCATAATGAATTATAACTACTCACCTGATGTCTGTGTAGCTTGCGGTCCTCCCGTACATTGTGTATCTCCTTCCCTCCTATGAGTATCCTCTGTAAATTTAACATCACAATCATTCCTCAACATCTAACTCAATGTTTTAAGAGGTTAATTGCTAACACCCATCACAAACAATGAATATCATATGCTATAAATTTCAATACCTCCAATTTAGCGGTTTTTACCAAATCAACCGTTAAAACTTCGCAACAATCACATCAAAGACTTAACACAACATATAATAACAACCTACTAACAACACATGAGCTAATTCAAAGCATATTCTCGGATTTAAGCATCTAGGGTTTAAAACCCTAGAAATCAAAATCACTAACCTTGAAAATCAAGAACTCAAGAACGTGATTCGGGTGTTAATCCGACTTCCCCAACCTTTTCCTAAGCAAAACCCTTGATCAAAATGACCAATTTTTATACTCCTTGCTCTGAAAATCGCTTTTAGGTGTTTGTGGTTCGTGAAATGAGTTAAATGACGAGAAAATGGTATTTATACCTGCACCGTAACCCGACCCGGGCTGTCAAACCCGCCCCGGGTTTTTACTCGGACACGACCCGGGTTTCCAAACCCGCCCCGGGTTTTGACACTTAATTTTCTCGCTTCAGCCAAGTCGTAACTCGCTCCGGGTTGACTGACCCGACTCGGGTTCCTATTGAACACGACCCGTGTCTTAAAACTCGACCCGGTTTGACTTTTTAAGAATTTACTTTTTTTCTTTTACTTATTTTAACATCCTACTTCTCCTAGATTGGTTTCTAAACATCTTAACTCATGTTTTAACTCATCTAATCTCATTTATATATATATATATATATATAATTTAACATAACTCTACTATAATTTAAAGTTAAGGTATTACAAAAGAGACGAAGATGCAAAGAGGAATCAGACAAGGAGACCCACTGGCGCCGTTTTTGTTTATATTGGCTGCTGAGCAATTTTGGATAAAGGTCTTGTGGAAGGTGTGGAGGTGGGCAATAAAAAAGTAAGGTTATTCCATCTACAATATGCCGATGATATGGTAATATTTGGCAAGTGGGATAGGAAAAGCATCTCCAATATCTTGAAGGTGTTAAAATGTTTTTACCTAGCCTCGGGTCTGAAAATCAATCTAGGAAAGAGTTTGGTGTACGGGCTGGGCCTGAAGAGTGGAGAAGTGGAAGAGTTGGCTGGTTGTATGGGTTGTTTGGCGGGATCATTCCCAATGAACTACCTAGGATTACCTGTTGGAGTTAACATGAATAGATGCGCTAACTGGAATGTGGTCGTTGAAAAAATCAAAAACAGGCTCGCTAGTTGGAAGGCGAAGACTCTATCATATGGCGGTAGGGTAACATTAGTTAAGTCGGTTCTTGGTTGTCTTCCCTCGTACTTCTTCTCGTTGTTTCGTGCGCCCGTGAGTGTCATAAAAAAGATGTAGAGTGTGAGGTGTTCTTTCTTTTGGGGTAGGGGCAAGGGATAAAAAACTGGCTTGGATCAAGTGGTCAAGAACGATTTCTAGGTTAGAAAAGGGTGGTCTCAATATAGGTTCCCTAAAGGCTCAAAATTTGGGCTTACTCGGGAAGTGGTGGTAGCGGTTTTATGCTGCAATGGAGGGGGAGGCGCTGTGGGTAAGGATCATTAGGAGCATATACGGGCAAAATGGGGGTATGGAGGATTTAGGGGTGAGAGGAAGATGCAACACATGGGGTAATATAACAAGAGCAGGGTTAGAGATAGAGAAAATGGGAATCAAGTGGTTGGACTCGTTCGGTAAGGAGGTGGCAAACGGGATGGGAACTTCGTTTTGGTGCGATCGGTGGCTGGGAGAATTCAAGTTGTGTAACAAATTTTCAAGGTTATTTAAGTTAGAAAAGAATGAATTGGCAACCGTAGGGGAGAGAAGGAGTCTTATGGCAAATGGAGATTGGGAGTGGAAGTGGGATTGGGCGTATATTCCAAGAGGTAGGACTGGACACGAGCTAGTAGAACTCAACAATCTACTAAATGCATATGCGTGGTCAAGGAAGATGGATGAGGATGATCGATGTAGATGGTTGCTATCAGAAAAAGGTGAATTTGAAGTCAAAACTCTGAGGATGCTAATAGAAGATAGAATGCAGGAACAGATGGGGTTGGATGCACCTAGGACTGATTGGACGACCGTAGTTCCAAAAAAAGTGTGCATATTCATTTGGAGGATGCGTGCGGGATGCTTGCCAGTCAGAACTCAATTAGACCGAAGAGGTATGGACATTCCAACGCTACTCTGTCTGTTATGCAATGAATGTCTAGAGAACATAGATCATGTGCTGATTAGATGTAGAGTTGCGAGCTATGTTTGGAAAAAGGTTTTCGATTGGTGGGGGCTTAATGTGCAAAATCCAATTTATGTACAACAAGTAATGGAAATTAAAGGTAAAAAGACATGGAAAAAGGAGCTGAAGATCGTGTGGGAAGCATTGGTATGACTGGTATTGTATCTACTGTGGGGATATCGCAATGAGACCATTTTTTAGGGAAAGAAAACGAGACCAGAGGAATTGTTTGCGGATTTCCAATGGAGATCATTCCTATGGTTGAAGGTGAGATACAAGAAGGTGAAATGGAATTGGAACATATGGTGGTTAGACCCATCGGCGCTTTTGGTCTCTAAAAGTAATGGTTAGAAGGTACAGTCAAGCATTTGTGTAAGTGTTCACGTGAAATGTACAATTGTATTGAGTACTGAATGTCTGTAATGGTCTTAGGCTAGTTGGACATGTTCTCCTTGATGTCCGTTTGCAACTCCCAGGCGAGTTCTCTTGTAACAGTATGAACATTTTGGTTAGTGAATAAGTAATGCCTTGCCTTTCAAAAAAAAAAAAAAAAGCCAAAGGTTTTTCGAAATATATAAAATTTTAAAATTACACATGTTTTGTAGTTATCTTTGAAACTATACCTATTTAAAGTTTAAGATGCACATTTTTTGTCAAAAACTCGAAGGATTGTAATACTCTTGGTTCACAAACCCAATATATTATAGATAAAAGTAATATAAATTATGTTATAGTATTTAGGTTATTAAATCGTTTTGTGTTTTAAAGTTCTTCTCTATAATATTTATAAAATGTTAATACTTATATTGATTACAAATTTAAAAACATCATTCCTATATTGAAAATGCATAATAAAAAGAAATACAAGCACAATAACTATCGTTTTTTTTTTTTTTTAGCTCTTTTATCTATAATATATAATAAGCTATTTTATCTTTGGCATAAGGGGTAGAAATTCTACATAACGTTTTTAATAAAATTTAAATTATTTTACACAAGTTCGACTTTTTCTTCTCTATATTTTTACATGGGTCACAACCGGGATCTGGACTGACACGCCATCAAGCTTTCGTTTTTACATGTTTAGACTAATTTTTAAATTCTTTCTATAAATTTGGTAAAAGAATTTCATAAATATTCTCTACTTTTTTTTTTTTTTTTTTTTCAAAAGTCCATCTCATCTAACTTTTTTCAAAATCATTTTTAGAAACCTGTCATCCAACTTTCATTTTTTTACATGTTTAGACCAATTTTTGAATTCTTTTTATGAATTCGGTAAAAAAATTTCATAAATATTCTCTGATCTCGTTTGCAAAAGCCCAGCACATCTAACTTTTTTTTTCTACAATTTTCGACTAACATTTCATCTTCTTTCACAAATTTGGTTTAAATCATTTTCAGAAAATTTCTTAACTTTTTATATGTTTTTTAAAACTTAAATTAAATAAAAATGATTTTTTAGAATTCCTCTTGCATGTTTATTTTAAAAATTAGTTTTTTTCCAAATTTGTTTTTCAATTTTCTTCGGTATTCATTTTCCAACTATTTAACATTTTCGATTTTTATGTACTCAAGTTTTCAATTGCATCACATGATGTGCTATATGTAGTTGTCTTTACATTAATTTGATCCTCGAATAAATGTTTTTGGTACTTATTTTGACTAAACTTACATTAATAAAATTTGTATATAATATTGTTTCATAATTTTGTGTCTATTTTTACGAAACTTTATACATATTACATATACAAACAATTATGAACCCATGAATAATAACATATCCATTATGGGAACGATAAACACAATGTTAATGCAACACCAGTCGTATGAACTATTTAAACATGATTTAAAAATAAATTTTTGTGTTATCTAGTAAAACAACTTTATTTTCATTTTAGGGTGACAAGATATATCAATAAGTCTAAAACAGTTAACTTCTTAACATTTTAAAGTTTTTAAGGCATGTAAAGGTGAAACAACATGATTAAAAAAGAAACAAATCAAAGTAAACAGTTTATATATAATCAAATCTAAACTTACAAAGTCTTCTAAATTTCCAAAACCTAAATTTGCCTCGATCTTTACTAAGTCTTCAAATCTAAATACATGTCAAAATATAAGTGTTTGGCTTTGAAAACCTAGTGAATGTACTAGATGTCAACTCTTCTAGGGACAAGGATGAGAGTGATCATCCAATCCTAAAATCAAACCCCTAAAACTAGTTTTCAAAACATCATAAACATCATTGGATCAATACTTGGGGAAGAATATAACAAAACCAACAATTGATAATTAAACTCCAAAATTTTGGGAGAAGCAATTCAAAGATACACATTTACATAATAATATATATCTCAATAATAATAACATGATAATAAATATGTGCGCTAGAAAGAGAATGTCTTATGCCACACCTAAAATAATGCCTTTTAATCGATATTTTATAGTTTTTAGTACAAACCCTTATAAGACAGCTTTCACAAGCATTAGAGTGATGATAAATGTGCTTAAATCATGTTTTCTCATAAACCAAATTCCTCAAACCGGACCTATGTATAGGTATAAAACTACATAACTTTTCCTTCATAACAATGGCTATCAATCCAAGCTCATGTATAGCTGGCAAGCTGCACAACTTTTTTCTACTTAACAAACTATTTGAACCATATGTGGGTTAAGAAGACCACACATACACATGTGTGCATTTTAGAATGCCACTCACAACCCTCTATCTGAGTATTCTAACATATATATTTAAGATCCATGTCCAAGTGGCCAAAAAAGTTAATCCATCCTAACTAGATGTGACGTGTATGTCAAAACTGTTTCTAAAAAGGTCAACCAATCCATATTTACAAAATCTTGGTATGAAAAATTATTTCATGAAATGCAAAAAAGTGCATATAGTATTCGCATAGCACATACATGATATATCACACCATTTGAAATAAAGAAAGTAAGGTTAGACTTGTATCCTTGGGTAATAAACCCACCTTAGTAAGCATAGGCATGTCACTTTGTAACACCCCAGTTTTTAAAAGAATACAATTTATTTAAAATGAATATTTTACAAACATTTAAAAACATTTTAACATCAATTTACCGTATAAATTCCCCATAAGCAGCATCAGTGTGTACCTACCATGCCAAGCCGTCAATTTCACCTGTATAACCTGAAATGGTAATTTAATAGAGAAAGGATAAGCACACGGCTTAGTGAGTTCCAACATCTACATAGTATATCAATCATACATACTTAACCCCCACAGGAAAAATACTACCATTTATCACGCATAACCTGCTATACTCAGTACACCGAACTATAGTCTTCTACTCAGCATTTTGAGCCGCGCATGCTCTGTACGTCGAGCCATGCGTATCTGCTCAGTCGGAGCCGCGTATACCCTGTACGTTGGGTCATACGTATCTGCTCAGTAAGTGTAACACCTCTGCTCAGCACTCAGAGCCGCGCATACTCTGTACGTCGAGCCATGCGTATCTGCTCAGTGCATCTTGCAGACATCTCCATATTGCTCAGTACGTCGAGCCACCCTATAATGCTCAGTTCGTCGAGCCCGTACTATCTACATACTAGACCTAGACACGTCTAGTACTAACCACACCCTATACCCCAACACATACAACTATAACAGGAACGTATAATATTAATAAAATACCCACAACCTGGTACTATCCACAAACATCTTACAAGCACACAAAATTCGGTAAAGCACATATAACGTCTATACAATGTAGTGAGAAACTCACCTCGATATAAACCGGGTCGATTAGCTCTGTTGCTCGTACAACACGGTGTCGTCCCCACTCCTCGACAAATATAGACCTACATTAGGTTTTCAACCACATTTATAAATAATATGTATACACCCTCTTGAAAACCTAATTCGTACACTTGAAAGCGATAACTTTATTATCAACTTTCTTAGAAATTAACTCTGTTTTACCCAAGAATTTGTCCCCTGTTATTGATATGTTTCACTCAACCTAGAAACATTTATATATAACAATTTCAATTTTACAGAAAACTACTCCTTTTTACCTTTTCAGGGACACCAATATCAACCCCAACGGATATTTCTACAATTTACTATGATTTTTGAAAGATTGCATATCAAGGCTGTCTCAAATCTGTCACCATTGGACTAATCTGTGAAAAACTCCGATTTGACCTATGTAAGAGGCCGAATCATATTTTGCACCATTCTGGATAAAACTACTAGACTCAATTTCTGAGAATATGGCACTGGTTTCACATCAAACCGATAATTCTAGAATTTATAACGATTTTTACAACACAATGTTAAAAACAGTGTTTTTACCTCAATTCTGCAATTCTGATCGCGAGCCTATATCTCGACTTCCAGACATCAGAATTTAAATTCCTACGGTCAAATCCTGCGTATCACCCTCCTGAAGCTTCTGTCCATATTTCACAACAATCCAACGGTTCAATCACCGCGGATCATTCGAACACCGTAGCAAGGTATGAAAATACGAGAATTGTTTTTGATTCCTAAGACCTAAAAGCTTCTCTCACACTCAAGAAGGTCATTTTAGGAGGAAATCCCGGTTTTGAACTATTTATAGGTACAACTTTGTCATTTTGACACTTTTGGCCCCTCAAATTACAAAAAATACTATTATACCCTTATATATATAACAAAGTTTGGGTTTTTACACTTAAACCCCCTTATTTTCACTACGTATAACACAATTATTAACAAGAAGGTCAACATACGTACCGAACCCAAAAGTGGTGTTACAAGTTCTCCCCTCCTTCAAAAGATTCCGTCCTCGGAATCAAACAAACAACTAGGGGTACTTCGCCTTCATTTCCTCTTCGGTTTCCCAAGTCACATCAGAACCCTTATGGTATCGCCACTGTGCTAACGGTTTTTCTCCTAACGGCTTTTCTCCTAACTCTGTCCAACAGGTCGGAGTACGGCACGGTGCTCCGTATAATGCTTCGTATTGTGCCATCTGAATGCTGGAGTGATAAATTTTATTATATGCAAATTCCACTAACACCAAGTGATCCTCCCAGCGCCCACCAAAATCTATAACACACGCACGAAGCATATCCTCCAATATTTGTATAGTACTTTCGCTTTGCCCATAAATACTAATCCAACAACACGAGCCCAAATATGTTAAACTTTAGCCCATTAGGTCTAGAGTCCACACGGGATGAAAAGTCAACATAAGTCAACGTTAATATCTCTCCAATGTTAACAGATTGGTCTTACACCTTGTTTTTATGTGACATCATATCACTATTAATCAACGGCCAACATCAGTCTATGCATTAAAGTAGTCAGTAAACGACACCACTTTATTCACCTTTATTCCAAAGAGTCTCTTCAATATCCTATTATCACTAGAGACAAACAGCGAATTTGAAAAAGAAACGGCATCTAGGGTAATGAAGAGTCGCATCCACTGTAGATGGTTTGAATTTATGGTAATAAGAACGTGAAATGTGCTTTCAATTACATGCGTCCTTTCGGTTCCAGCTGCAAAATGCTATATATACACACACGTAAGTAGCATCATTTATTTCCATGTTCATTTTCAGTCTCATTCTCTTCTATCACTAGATTGTTCGTATACAAACTCATATTTAAAGCTGAGTCATGGAAAACAGATCTTCAATGGGCGATCTGTCAAACCCTGGACCTGGTTTTCCGCAAGGAGAGGGTCCTTCAGATCAGACATCTTTACCGGAGTTCGGTGACTTTAACATTCTAAACATCCATTATTTGTTTTTCATTTTTTTCTTTCTAATGTTTTGTTTGATTTTGAATTATGATACAGTCTTCCAGATATACTACCAATAGAGCCACTCAACGAAGAGCCGAGAATTTTTCCCGAGCTAAACATTAACTCAGAAGATCCGGTGCACGCATCTTTAGATGTTACACTTGATCAGACTCCATACATTCTACCAGGTTAAATTCTTTTAAATGATTGCTTCTATGAATATTCAATTTTGTTTTATCATCTGACAATTGTTATTCGTAGACCCATCTGTGGATGATCTATCCGGCTACAATCCATTCATCGACGTACCCTCAATCAGTAGTGAGATCATCCCCATGAATCAAGAATTCATGACTGACATTCAGAATGAAGGTCAATTACAAACAACCCATAACATCAATATTGAAATGAATCCCGAACTTGGGGTTGGTTTTCAATATCAAAATCACCTTCAGGTGATTTAGAGGAACTTAGAAGGATTTCAAAATCCTGAGTCCATAATTGAAAACGTACAATTACCACCGATAGAAGCTACCGATTTTAATGAATCAATGTCCATATTTGGTTCAGAAAATCAGGATCATGTTCAAATGATCCCAAATATTAATAGTACATTTGAACTCAATCTTCCGATTCCGACAACCACAGTAGCTGGCACTAGAAGAGGTTTCAGACACTCATTAAGTAGAGAAATAATAGCTGAACACTTTAATAAACCAATTGAGGAAGCTGCGAAAGAACTCAACATTGGATCGACACAGTTAAAAAAACGTTGTAGAGATTTAGGCATCGAACATTGGCCCCAACGACAACTTAAGAGTCTGCAAACTCTTATTGATCGTGTTGAGGTAAAGAATTATATTTTTGTTTTTTTTTAATTCCTTTATATCATAATGTTATTATTACTAAAGTTGTTTGTGCCACAGGAATTTGGTAACGAGTTTAGTGGAGCAGCAGGATTATCGAAAGATTTAATACCCAACCTGAAAAGGGAGAAAGAAGCAATAATTAAAGGATCACAATCGGGTCTAACAGACAGCACAAAGAAACTGATACAAGCTGCTCATAAGGTTGTATTTAGGAAAAGAAAATTTCTGGAAAAGGGGGAAACTTCATCAAGAACTCATACACAGCAGCAATCTCTGCCATCTAATTCTGGTATGAGTAGTATTAATCCTGGTTTACTCGAGCCTGTAAGTGAGGGGAATTTTCGAGGCTCTGTAAGTAACCTAGCCTGGTTTCCTCCTCTTTATAGCTATCCAACTGGTTCCGAATTGGAACCCTTCCTCATCACTTCCCTACTTACACACTCCCCAAACGAGTCAATTTTTAGCCCACACTCATGGGGTTACGGGTTCCAACCCTATCGAGACCCCACACCTTGGAGCTCCTCCTCCAATAACTGAAAACATACCCCTTCCAAATCCTCAAGAAGGTACAAGTCAACCTAATGATGACAAAGAGTGGAGTGTAGAAGATCTTTTCTCGCTTCCTTCTGATTCTTCAGTTTAGGTTAGTAGCTCTGTAAACTTTTCTTAATGTATTAATATAAAATTATAGTAATGGATCACATGTATCGACGTGTTACTACTTTTACTTATTATTTTTGTTATAACTACCCACACCCTCAGCTAATTGGATTCCTCATGACCAACTCCCGATTCGAACGCGGATCCTGTGCTTTCAATAGTAGGAGCTCTACTACTACCTTCCACACCTATCCACGTCCGTTTCAGGACTTGTCCAGAAGTCTCCAATTCACTTTTCACCAACACATATATCCCAAGGTTGTTTCACGAACAAAGTTGTATACAATTATTGAATTATAAAATCTTTCAAATAAAAGGATTTACCCTATAAATACAACCAAACAAGGAACATAAAATAGGGTCAACTCAAACATTTTAGGACAATTTAGTCCCTACTGCATACACCTTAATGACATTCCTTGAACAACCTATCAACACCAGCATTTATTCAAAACAACAGGCAACAAATAATCTGTACACCAATATGTGGTTTTCTAGCAGGAATTTAGGCATACGTATATCATATATTACAGAAACATCAACAAAGACTAAGCACTTAAACCTTTTCCCCACTGACGTCGGCTGGCGGTACACACTGCGTCTTCACAACAACGTTCATTTAACTTCTTACTCGAAAAACAACTTTTAATTTCTTGTAAAAATAACTTTAAAAGAACTTTTGAGTCTCAAGCTTGAGATCAAAACCCACCAAGTGAGTCTGATTCACTCAAGCCAGGCTCTGATACCAACTTGTAACACCCCAGTTTTTAAAAGAATACAATTTATTTACAATGAATATTTTACAAACATTTAAAAACATTTTAACATCAATTTACCGTATAAATTCCCCATAAGCAGCATCAGTGTGTACCTACCATGCCAAGCCGTCAATTTCACCTGTATAACCTGAAATGGTAATTTAATAGAGAAAGGATAAGCACACGGCTTAGTGAGTTCCAACATCTACATAGTATATCAATCATACATACTTAACCCCCACAGGAAAAATACTACCATTTATCACGCATAACCTGCTATACTCAGTACACCGAACTATAGTCTTCTACTCAGCATTTTGAGCCGCGCATGCTCTGTACGTCGAGCCATGCGTATCTGCTCAGTCGGAGCCGCGTATACCCTGTACGTTGGGTCATACGTATCTGCTCAGTAAGTGTAACACCTCTGCTCAGCACTCAGAGCCGCGCATACTCTGTACGTCGAGCCATGCGTATCTGCTCAGTGCATCTTGCAGACATCTCCATATTGCTCAGTACGTCGAGCCACCCTATAATGCTCAGTTCGTCGAGCCCATACTATCTACATACTAGACCTAGACACGTCTAGTACTAACCACACCCTATACCCCAACACATACAACTATAACAGGAACGTATAATATTAATAAAATACCCACAACCTGGTACTATCCACAAACATCTTACAAGCACACAAAATTCGGTAAAGCACATATAACGTCTATACAATGTAGTGAGAAACTCACCTCGATATAAACCGGGTCGATTAGCTCTGTTGCTCGTACAACACGGTGTCGTCCCCACTCCTCGACAAATATAGACCTACATTAGGTTTTCAACCACATTTATAAATAATATGTATACACCCTCTTGAAAACCTAATTCGTACACTTGAAAGCGATAACTTTATTATCAACTTTCTTAGAAATTAACTCTGTTTTACCCAAGAATTTGTCCCCTGTTATTGATATGTTTCACTCAACCTAGAAACATTTATATATAACAATTTCAATTTTACAGAAAACTACTCCTTTTTACCTTTTCAGGGACACCAATATCAACCCCAACGGATATTTCTACAATTTACTATGATTTTTGAAAGATTGCATATCAAGGCTGTCTCAAATCTGTCAGCATTGGACTAATCTGTGAAAAACTCCGATTTGACCTATGTAAGAGGCCGAATCATATTTTGCACCATTCTGGATAAAACTACTAGACTCAATTTCTGAGAATATGGCACTGGTTTCACATCAAACTGATAATTCTAGAATTTATAACGATTTTTACAACACAATGTTAAAAACAGTGTTTTTACCTCAATTCTGCAATTCTGATCGCGAGCCTATATCTCGACTTCCAGACATCAGAATTTAAATTCCTACGGTCAAATCCTGCGTATCACCCTCCTGAAGCTTCTGTCCAAATTTCACAACGATCCAACGGTTCAATCTACGCGGATCATTCGAACACCGTAGCAAGGTATGAAAATACGAGAATTGTTTTGATTCCTAAGACCTAAAAGCTTCTCTCACACTCAAGAAGGTCATTTTAGGAGGAAATCCCGGTTTTGAACTATTTATAGGTACAACTTTGTCATTTTGACACTTTTGGCCCCTCAAATTACAAAAAATACTATTATACCCTTATATATATAACAAAGTTTGGGTTTTTACACTTAAACCCCCTTATTTTCACTACGTATAACACAATTATTAACAAGAAGGTCAACATACGTACCGAACCCAAAAGTGGTGTTACACACTTCAATTCTAATGTATGTTGAATTCTTGGTATGGTCACCTAAGGTTTACAATATTCCAAGTGATTACTAAATAATTAAGTTTTTCATCCTACATATGATTATTAATCTCAACTTACACTCTTCAAATCATCGTCTAAAGGAAACCATAAGAGAAAATTAGACGAGAATTGGACTTTATATGCAAAAGTTCCAAAAAATTCAATAAATCTCTATCGGCTTAGTACTCAACAAATTTAGAGCAAAGTAAAAATCCCACTTCACCGAGTGGATAGGTTTGATTGCTAAAAACATGTTTTAAGTCATGTCAAGCCTTTAGATCAAGTCTAAATCATTCTTAGCTTTAAGATTAAACTACAAATTTGGTTCCTATGTGTTAGCAAAAAAATTGTGGACTGGATCCACAAAATTTTCAACTTGCAAGATCAAAATCGAACACCTTTATGTTTTGTTCCTTGAAAAAGTTGAAAAAGACTAAAATACCATTTTATTTTATTTTATTCGTTTTTAATACTTATTTTAATAATTTTTTATTAAAAAAACCAAACCACCCCCACCCCTCATACCGTCTCTCTTTCTCTCTTTCTCACTCTCTTCATTTGTGTACATCTTGATATATCTGTTCAATTGTGGTCGTTAACAGCTTATAAATCGTCACTGGTTAATGATTTTGTTTGGCAAAGAAAGATCTCAGTTTCATTTGTGTACATCTTGAACTTATACGACGAGTTTTGGATCTAATCACCGATCAAAAGCTCACCAAGATTTTCGGGAATGTCTTCCACACTTTCTCGGGGTGTACAGAGGGGTAAACTATAGTAATTATAAGGGATTATTGTATCGATTGAAGTCAAAGAGCTGACTTTCACAGATAATGGCTCACCTACGACGTATTTGGGAGGATAACTACCAGGGTGATAAAACCCATGACCCGATTGAGATATCAAGCAGATCAACAAAACCTTGATATTTAATTTATCGAAAAATTCCATATCGTGTTGTAATCACCGTGTCAAGTCTGGAAACCAATAATCGCAATATTCAAAAACAGAAGAATTTCAATGTTGGTTTTAATATATGAAATATGCATTATAAATTGTTATGCTCAAATCGTAACAGTCTGAATGTAATCACGAAAGTCTAACTACGAATTAAAATGAAAATCAATTTGAACGGTAGGAACACAAAAAAGCCGAGCGATAGCATACAATTTGAACTGAACTAACGAAGTGATTAGGGCTTTGAGAATTAGGGAAGATGAAGGTCCTTTTTGCTGCTCCTTCACATTTTCCACGAAATGTCTGGACAAACAAAAGCGAGAGAGAATAGATACAATCAGCATGATTTAGAAACATCGATGGGTTCATCAATTTCTTCCGTTGAAGAGTGGCGATAGTCGGTGGTGGTGGTGTTTTGAGAGAGAGAAAGAGATATATAGAGAGAGTGAGATGGAGAGAAGAGAGTGAGAGATGGTAGGAGGGGTGGTGGGGTTGGGGGATTAGTTGTTTTTTTTTTTAATAAAAAAGTATTAGATAGGTATTAAAAATGAAAAAAAAAATAAAATAAAATAAAAAGATATTTTATTCTTTTCAATTTTTTCAAGGACTAAAATCATAAAAAGTTTTTGATTTTGAACCTGTGGTGCAAGTTAACAACTTTTTGGACCTAATTCATAGTTTTTGCAAACCACTGGAACCAAATTTGCAATTTAGTTTAACTTTGAATATTTCAAATCAAATGACTTAGTATGATCAAATATTATTAAAAAATGTTAGACTATGATCAAAGTCACTAATAAAACTATGATTCAGTGATTCACAAGGTAAAACCGAAAAGTCACAAAGCTCATAAACCTAGAAATGTAGGCACAATTTCCTCTTTAAAAATCAAACAAAAAAAACCAGCCTTCAGATCAAGTCGTGTTATTATAAGACACAAAGAGCCGACCACGAACCCCTTAGTTCGACCATTACTTACTCTAACTATTAGAAGAGTAAGGTTTTCTTATTTTTGACTGTATCAACAATTGCGACGTCAATATTTGAATGATATCGTAATGATTTATTATTCAAATATTTCAACATTTCCCTTTAACCTACAACCCTCTATTTCCTTTGTTTTTCATATTCATTCTTTCCCCTCCCAAATGTTAATCGTCGACCAAAGAAATCAACCTCACTACCAATGTGCTCGTCACCTCTAGCCGCCGGCGTCTCTTTGTCGCTACTTTCCTGCTCTCATTTCGACGATTGCTACATCGTCTCGTCCATCTATTTTCGCATGCGTCATCAGACCTTTACGTAGGATGTGGTCAAGTGATGTATTCTTCCAATTACTCTGATGGTTTGGGATCTTCTTTGCTTAAAGTGATTTTGGTCATTTGTGTTGATTCTATATTTTCTTTGAATTTACTTGCTTCCTTTATTGTATCCGTTTTCATTGTACCCTAGAATTTATTTTACCTTTTTCCGTTTTGTTGTTGTATCCGTTTCCAATTGCTTTGATTGTTTGCAATCTGTGCTTGTGATTGAAATTGAAAGTCTTTAATTTATTTTCCTTTTTTTTTTTTTCTGTTTGTTGATGTGGATTTCGTAAGCAAGTAATTTCTAATGGTATTTCTTATAATTTCTCATCAAGTATGCCTATTGCGACTCTATCCTTCTACTGTTTAATTCAACATTATTGTGGATTTTATAAGCCCCCAAGTGAAGTATGGGGTCAATGCCCCTTGTTTTCCATCTAAAGCCAACAATGGACTTTTTAATGATTTTTTTAAATATAAATGGATCGGTTCAAGCAATAATGCATTTGATGAAAATTTTATGTGTAATGGATTTTTAAAATTTTTGGATGTTTTTTGTATTTGGTATCAGTTTTAAATTGAAGGGTAAAATTCTCATTTTTATCATTCAGCCCCAATCATTCAATGTTCAACCAAACAATAGTTTTCCTTTAGAGGTAGATGTGTTTAGAGCCTCTAAATCCTTCGGAGCTCTGAATCATCCGGATATGAATGATTCAAGTACTGTCAAACAATCCCTAACCAATGATGGACCTCATTCTTTTGGCGATTGGCTAGGACTTTTAAAGTACTATTATATACGCTGCGTTCAAAAGTAATAGGCCGATAAGAGATGAAATTAGGGTCATCCACATTGGGGACTGCAATAATGGTCGGGTTACACCCTCTAGGATCATCTCCATACCCACCACATATACTTCCAATAGATTCTCGAATTATTATATAAAATCGGAAGAGAACCTATCCGGTCACATGATTGATTATTCCCACAATCTAACACGACATTTTTTATATCCTCTCTGGAGATTTGACTTTCTTGGAACATACTCCCCATGCTTGGAAATTGGGTAATCTTAAATAACCCCCTTTATGTATGTGGGTGTGTGTTGAGTGATTGACTCTCACACACATATGTCCCATCATGAGCGGTTTATCTAGCACACCTCTTGGAAATATTTTTAAAGGGATTACTTGTGTGGATAGATTAATTCTAATACCTCTGCTTAAAAAGATCTGCATAAACCTCCAAAATTGTTGTTTAATTCGGGAAGGCTCAATGAGCCACAACCCATCCACCGAGATTCCATGAACCGAAGATCAGTGTGGTTTGCAATTAATGGGACCATGGACTTATTGACACAGACAAGTTCTATGTTTTACGTATGTGGACTTGTTGTTAACTTTTGAGGCTCTGTGATTCAGCTCCTTGCTAAGCAGTTTTAGACAAATTTTGGACTGTCGTTTGACTTGAAGGTGTTGGATCTGTCGGAAACCAACAGATCCTAATATCCATTTGTAATTGTTTGATTTCCGATAACTTATGCTTTTTGCTAACTTCATGGATATTTTACTTCAAATTTTAACCATTTTGTAGTTTATGTGACAGGGGGTTGTTACGGTGCATCAAACCAAACATGTACACAGGCAGGAAAGGGGATGCAGCAACTTAGTTACAAACCCATCCTGTTGAATGCACTAATTGTTTACGTAAAAAAAAAAAAGTTAGATTCAGGTATGGCAATCTCCGTCCAATTTTAATTATCTGTGAATTAAGAGAAGACCCTGTCCTACGACTGTTGATCCAAAAAAAAGCTACAACTTGCACCTTGCCGACTAATAATTTATCAGATCGCCCTGCTGAATTGAAATTAATCTAAGGATTTCTTTACAAAGTTTAAATGCACAAATAGAAGTGCATCAACTGTAAGTATGCTATTTTAATTTTGATTAGAACATATTAATTTATTAACAAGGATCTGTTTGCCTGTATAAGAACATGGCTTTGTATTGGTACATTAGAGGATCCAGTTGCTTGTCTGCGAAATGGGCCAAATACGTTTAAAAAGACCTGGTTTTCTAATATTATATGACCTGGTTGTTTGAAAATAAGCAGGGTACTATAAACATTATATGATCTGGTTTCTTGAATAGAAATGGAGCTCTGCTTGTGTTATATAATCCAGTTCATGACCGGTCTCTATCACTGTTGACTTCTCTGCATCAAACCAGTGAATCCTATTGAAACATTCTCCACATACAAGATAAAGGAAATGGACGGAGCATCGATCAAGACACATTTGAAACAAATTAAGTATCATTTTTTTAACAAAAATGAAAACGAGACCTAATTTAGATTCAAACAAAATCAAATAATCAGATAAACATGTTTCAGATAAAGAAATCTAAAGCATTGAAACAAAGACACAATCATTGGGTACAAGCAAGCACAAAATTATGAAGATGCTCCAAGATAGCTTAATGGTGTCTCACTTCGATAATTCCTCAGACACTTTTCTCATCGTTGGTCGAGACTTTGGGTCTGTAAGAATGCAAGCTAGTGCAACATGATAAACACGAAGAATTTCCTTTTCAATCATCCTATCTGTTGGATAAGGGAGCCGCTCGTCCAATATAGTCTCCAAAGGTGTATCTAGATTGGTAGAATAGTTGAGGGACAACAGGAGATCTCCTGGATGCTTCCCTACAATTGTTTCTAGTGCTAGCACCCCAAAGCTATACACATCACATTTTTCTGTCACGATGATGTTATATGCAAGTTCTACATTTAATACGATTGTTGCTTGTTAGTAAAACTTTTAACTACTAACAGATGTAAAAGAATTATCATATTCAACAAATACATGGAGCAATGTACCCCAAAGTTCCCGCAACTACTGTTTGATTGGACGAATCAGGGTTGAGAAATCTGGCTGCTCCAAAATCGGCAACAAATCCTTCCATTTCTGAGTTCAAGAGAATATTGTTGCTTGATATGTCGCGATGAATGATTGGTGGGGTGTAATCATGATGCATGTATGCCAATGCATGTGCTACCTGTTGGATTGTAAGATTGGATATATTTCGATGAGCATTACAGAACATACACCCGGATATATATAATATACCCATACAATATATTCTAACACAAGACCCATACTATATTACAAATACAAAACCCAGCCCATACTATGTTGTCTAACAACCCATACTATGTTGTCTAACATCCCCCCGCAGTTGGAACGGGAGTGGACGTTCAAACTGAAACATGAAAATAGAGATAGAGATGACTTCAGTTGGAGTTGAAGTCTGTGGTTGTGAAGACGGCGTTGTAGCACTAGCAGCTGTAGTTTTAGAGGAAGTCTGAAACCCCAAATATGAACTTGATGTTCCTCTTCCTTCGTTCGGTTTCAATCTTCCTTTTCTACTGATACTCTCCTCTCCTCGTCTCTCCCCATCTCGTAAACCCACCTGCTCCACCTTCATTTTCCTTCCCTTCCTTCTTCTGTAAAACCCATGCTCACTTTGGCTTCGGTGCTCCGGCAGCCACCTCCACCACCACAAGCGGTGGTGCTCTCTTTGGCTTCATTTCTCCGGGCACCACTTCCACCGCCACTGCTCAGTCGCAGGGATTCTTCTTTACTGGATCTCACACGTTCCCGGCGGATCTCCGCCGCCCCCGACCTCTTCTTCAGCTCAACCAACCCTGCTACCGTCCTTCGCCACTGCCGAATCAGCCCCGCATCAGCCCCGCTTCCAAGTCCGTCGACTTCGTCATCTCCGGCAACGGCGACCAGCCGTCATGCCCCTTGCTGCTGCTTCGATTATATGGTTGCTGAGACCATTGATACCCCTCTTCATTCTCTCTCTGTTTGCAATCACGTTAGGAACCACCGCCGGTGATCTCTCGGACGGAGCTCCACCATATTCTCTGACGAAGTGATTCAACCACCCACCTCCGTCGTGCATCTCTCCTTGGACGGTGGGCTAGCAACTCGCAATCGTTTCTCTCACATACTCGGTGGCTTCCAAGCACCGGAAACACCGCTGCCACAACCATGCTCGGAGTTCACATCTCACCCTCGAGTTACAACAAAGCTGCACTCCGGCTATTGGTGCCGTCAGCCACACCTTTGGTCACACCTTCTTTGATAGAAACAACACTGTCACCACCAAGTTTTACCCACCAACTCCTTCCTCTCTCTCTCTCTCTCTCTCTCTCTCTCTCTCTCTCTCTCTCTCTCTCTATATGGCAGAGTACTACTACTCATGCAGAATGTACTCTCTATATGTTTCAATACTGTATTGTTAAAAAAAAAAAAAAAAAAAAAAATCCTTTCCCCATGCTTTATGCTGTCATCAAGAGCATGCGTGGAATTTCTTGTTTTTGGGTAATGCCCCTGACACACTCACATACACTTTGATCTTTTCTAGTTCTTTTGATCCTCTTTCTTTCTTTCTTTTTTTTTTTTCTCTTGCTCGGTTTAAATACAAAACCCAGCCCATACTATTATACCACCGCATGCTATTTGTAATGAGATATCAACGCCACGGGTTTCTTTTCGTTGTTTGAAAAGTGACTTGCAAGAATCGAAACTCGAATAAGAAATCCGATGATCTGAAAACCCCAGAAAGAAGACAGACAAGGAGATGAAAAAAGGCAGAGCACGGGTAGAACAGCAAGAGAGAGAAGGAGAAAGGTAGAATATATTGTATGGGTATATTATATATTCTAACACAAGACCCATACTATATTACAAATACAAAACCCAGCCCATACTATGTTGTCTAACAACCCATACTATGTTGTCTAACACTACCTGTTTGATAATCTTCACCCTTGTCACCCAATTCAATTCAACAGCTAATTCACTGTCACTCAACGCGTAGAAGAGGCTCCCTTTTTCCATGTATTCATATATAAGGAAGTTGCATTTATCATGCAAACAGAAGCCGTAAAGTTTCACGATGTTTTTGTGCCTTAAGTTTGTTAAGACTTGGATCTCATTCTTGAAACTGTTGTCGAATGTCTTGGCTTCAAACTTGTGGAGTTTCTTCAAGGCAAATGTTTTACCGTTTGGTAGTTTTGCTTCATAAACACTACCGTAGCCACCGGTTCCAATGCAATATTTGAGGTCAAAGTCCTCTGTTGCATTGATGAAGTCTTCATATGCAATTGTTCCATCGTAATTCAATATCGAGCACACATCTCCATGTTTTTTAATTTCTAGCTGAGTTTTCTCTGTGGTAGCCTTTTTATGACGGTAAAGCACAAAACCAAACACTAAGAAACATCCAACGATCATGGGAAGCAAAATCTGTAAAAGGATTTTATGTTTGTTTATTCGTTGGTGTTTAGATGTCGATTCTCCTCCCCAGGTGTTTTGTCGAAGGCCAAATTCCACAAACCAGTCCATACAATCGTGTTCGGGAACATTTGGGATATTATAATATTCTAAAGTTGGGAAATCTGAAAAATTAAATACATCTCCAAAGAACTTATTACAAATAATGAAAATCGATAACCCCGTTATATGCATATTAGACGGTAGAATTTTGGATGTCAATGGAGAAGAGGGACTTAAGTCAATAGGTACACTCGTTTTAATTATTTTTTTCCAACCCCTCATACAAGTTGTTTTTCTTCCGAAGCTGGACCACATTCATTCTCTTCCACTAAAAAAACAAGTAGCTTATTTCTAAAACCATCTATGAAGTTTTTATTGAAAACTCAGCATTAATTTTTTTAGGGAAATGTTTCTAAGAGTGAGTGATTCAAATATATTTTGAATATGTGAAACTAAGAGCGAAATATTGTATGTCACTTTTCAAGCTCAAAATAAATGTTTATTGTGCAATTTTATGCGCAATTTTCTCATTGTAAAAAGAGTTTATTTCATAAAAAACCTTACATTTTCAACTTTTTTCTGTTTAAACCTAAAACTTTATTTTTTTTCAAAAAAGACCGAAATTTTGGAGAAACTTTTTAATTTACACCCTTTACCCCCGGTTTTCCAGGTTATACATCCTTTTTTTTTTCCAGAAAAAACGCTAATTTCTTTTTTTTTTCCGAAAAAAACCCTAAATTTCAGTGATTTTTTCACAAAGAAAAATTTTTTCTTCGTTTTTGTAATTGACATAACTTTCATATACGATGTCCAAATTCTACGAACTTTATATCTCTGGAAAGGTCGTAAGTAAAACTACATCTTTGCTTTACTGACTTTTGTTTGAATATGTTCAGATATTTCACTACATTGACTTGTTTTCTTATAATAGTTGTGTTGTATCTTTTGCATACGAACTCCGTTTTCGACGTTCTGTAAGTCGACGGATTCGTAAATACGAATACATCGTGTAATGAATATTATTTAAACCAAAATATTATTTGTATGATTTATCGAATTTTACGCTACTGTAGTCTATTATTCGAAATTATAGCGTTTACTCGATAATTGATTCGAAATAGCGTATTGTAGTATTATAATTTCCAATAATACATTAGGAAAGTTATGAAAATTACAATTCAACGTATTATCATAATTTGCGCTCTGGTTGACATTTGTTGACCAAATTTAACGGATGTCACAGACGGGGTCGCAAGAAAGTGACGACGTGTACACTTATGTGGTTGGAGTTTGAACGGTACAATTTAAACCTTCACAAGCGGATGTAATTTGAAAAGAAAAAGCTTACGAAGACAAACAATGAGCCCGCCATGATCGACAACGAGCCTGTGAATCAAAACGACTAAAAGATGTAAATTTTTTGTCGTCGAATCCTGAGGAGGGTCTCGAGGGGAAAGCACTCGAGATGGTTTTAAAATACAAAGCTGATATCATAAAAAATATTGGTCGTGGTTTCGTTTTTTTACGTTTGTGGTTTGTCGTATTTTTTAATTTGTAATTTGTCGTTTTAGTTTATGTTTGTAATTTTAATTTGTAACTCGTAAATGGCCTAAATTAAAAAGTTTTATGAAAAAGAAAAAATTGAGGGTTTTTTCATAAAAAAAGAAAAAAAATTGGGGTCTTTTAGTCGACGACAAAAACTTTATGTCTTTTAGTCGTTGTTTTTCTTCACGGGCTCGTTGTCGATCATGGCGGGCTCGTTGTTTGTCTTCATAAGCCTTTTTATTTCAAATTTCATCTGCTCGTGAAGGTTTAAATTGTACCGTTCAAACTACAACCACATAAGTGCCACGTCGTCGCTTTCTTGTGACCTCGTCTGTGACATCCGTCAAATTTGGTCAACAAAAGTCAACAAATGTCAACGAGAGCGCAAATTAGGATAATACGTTGAAATGTAATTATCATAACTTTCCTAATGTATTATTGGAAATTATAATACTACAATACGGTATTTCGAATCAATTATCGAGTAAACTACAGTAGTGTAAAATTCGATAAATCATACAAATAATATTTTGGTTTAAATAATATTCATTACATAATGTATTCGTGTTTATGAATCCGTCGACTTATAGAACGTTGAAAACGGAGCTCGTATGTAAAAGATACAACTATTATAAGAAAACAAGCCAGTGTAGCGAAATATCTGAACATATTCAAACAAAAGTCAGTAAAGCAAAGTTGTAGTATTACTTACGACATTTCCAGGATATAAAGTTCGTAGAATTTGGACATCGTATACGAAAATTATGTCAATTACAAAAACGAAGAAAAAAAATTTCTTTGTGAAAAACTCACTGAAATTTAGGGTTTTTTCGGAAAAAAAAAGAAATTAGGGTTTTTTCTGGAAAAAAAGTATGTATAACCTGTAAAACCGGGGTAAAGGGTCTAAATTAAAAAGTTTCTCCAAAATTTAGGTCTTTTTTGAAAAAAAAATAAAGTTTTAGGTTTAAACAGAAAAAAGTTGAAAATGTAAGGTTTTTTATGAAATAAACCCTTGTAAAAAGATATAATCTTATTTCGTATTTTTGTCTTAATATTCCCGTCTTGGAAAATATAGTACTCTAATTTTATCCGTGTACATAATAGATTTTTATAAAATCATTATTTGAAGGGTGTAGATCAATTTTATGTTTTTCCAAATGAATGACAATAATTGAAAGACTCTTTAACTATACGCATTTCCACACTATAGAGTTTTGGAAGTCAATGTAGATGATGACATATTAAGTCAAGAGCAATTTGTTTTATTATATGTTTTCTAACCCTACGTATGGGTTTTGTTGTCCGTACTAGAAAAGCGACTTTTAGCAACGGACTTATAGACGAACTATTTGTTTGTAATTTGTTTCAATAATGAATTTAACAACCAATATGAATGCTAAATCAGTTATATGCAAAAATAATTCTTTATGCAATGCATTCACTGTAAAGAAAAACTCAAATGTAACAGGTACCAAAAGATTAGGATTCATATATTAAAAAGTTACAATTGAAAACTTAAAAGAACTCCGAGTTACATTTGTAAGCCATTATTTGAAAAAAGAAAATAAGATAATGGGTAATAATATCTTTACAGGCTTGTTTCTCTTTATTAGGCTAAATAAATCATTTGATTGAGACTAAATGATAATTTTATCCTAACATTTCAATAAACAAATTTCATAGTACATCTCAGTTTTAACAATATTCCACAAGTTAATGCGAGAGAAGTAAGGAGGAAAAAAGAGTAGCAAATAGGAAAAAAGTCAGTGTCATCAAACAAGTTTTTTTCTTTAACCTAATAAGCCATTTTTTCCGGAATAAGTGAAAAAGAAACAAGCATATATAGTTGCTTAGATTAAGTGCTCAACCCATTAAGCTAATAAGTCAAAAAGAAATAGCAACTAAACATTTTCTCCTTTTCATTATAAGACGAGTAAATGGTCATATATTTCCATGAAGACAACATATTCAACTTTGGTTCAAAGACAACAATACCATGAACAACTCTTATATAAATAGTCAAAAATACTAGCAAATACACAACTGCGTCATCATTTAACATCAACATACAACATTTGTTGTTACAAATAACTATAACACCTGTGTGTATAAAAGTACATCACTACTAGAAAAAAGCCTTTAACTACACACAAATGTGTGTCATTGAAGCCACAATCATAAATGAAAGATGACACATATTTGTCTGTCATAAATTGATGACACACATTTACAAAAAAAATCCACAAAGAACACGAAAACTAACTGATTCAGTTCTTTAAATGATGTAGAACCAGATTCTTTACTTTTACAACTCAAATCCTCACTACAATAACGCTCATACTCTTCTACCTAAAGTCATTTCTGAACAACTAACTAAAAATATGACTTACAAACAAAATCTAGAAGAAGAAGAAGAAGAAGAAGAAGAAGAAGAAGAAGAAGAAGAAGAAGAAGAAGAAGAAGAAGAAGAAGAAGAAGAAGAAGAAATTAAGATGTTGTTCTTTGAGAGATATAGAGAGACTAGAGAGAAAATCATAATTTTATGAGTGCTAAAAAAGCAACTGATACACTCGTCTCCCTTTTATGTGGTCAAACCAACAAGATTCCACCTTTGACTCTTCAACCCCCAAACTTTAGTTTAATACAGCTTCAACCCCTTAACTTTTAAGAACCTAGACGAAACATACTATGTTAAATATAATAAATTAATAAAAGTAAGTCATTTCTTGACAGGTTGAAATTAGCATGTTAAAAAATGTTTCATATTTTAACACCGTCCCTCACCCTGAGCAGGAAGTTTTTCTGACAAAACATTATGTTGATTAACACCGAGAGGTTTGATAAATATATCAGCAACTTTTTCCAAAGATTTAACCTTTAACACTTTAATAACACCCTCAGAAACCTTATCTCGTTCCAGATGAATATCAATATCCATATGTTTCTTTCTCTCATGTAAGACTGGATTTCAAGACAAAAGAATAGCAGATTGGTTATCACAAAACAACTTAATAGGAACTTTATACTTCAAACCCAAATCCTGCATTATCTTTAACACCCATAAAATTTCAGAGGTTACTGTTGCTAGTGCTCTATACTCAGATTCAGTAGAAGACCTTGAAACAATTGACTACTTTTTGCTTTTCCATGAAATCAAATTATTTCCCAAAAATAAACAATATCCGGTAATAGAATGACGAGAACTAACACATTTTGCCTAATCATAATCTGCACAAGCATTTAACCGTAGTTCACTACTATTAGAAATTAAAATACCTCTCCCTGGACACAACTTCAAATATCTTAAAACACATATAGCAACTTTCAAATGTAACTTTATTGGTGTATGCATAAACTGACTCAAAGTTTGAACAGTATATGAAATATCAGGTCTCGTATTAGTCAAATAGATTAGGTTTCCAACCAATTTTTGATAATCTGTAACATTTTCCAACAAATCCTCACTTTCATCAAAACCTTCACAAGAAATTGTGACATTAACATCTAAACGAGTTCTAACAGGTTTTGCAGACAGAATACCAAACTCATACAACAATTCCAAACAATATTCACTGTAACGTCCCAAATTCCGTAATAAAATTTTCGTTTTTAAAAGCGATTGAAATGCATAAAAAGGTTTGCCAACCAAAACCATTCAAATTAAAACTTAGTGTTTAAGCATATAAAACGTATTTATTAAAACACTTGCAAACATCACCCAGCGGAAGACTTTAATCATTGAAATCCTCAGATGCGGTATAGTCGCGCCGTGCTCCAATCTCAAGCCATTAATTACCTGAAAAACATTTAGGGTAAAAGGGTAAACACAAAGCTTAGTGAGTTCCCCAAAAATACCACACGATCCATCACATAAAAACATCGTGTGACTCTCGGGCCTGCCCCTATCCATCCTCGGCTCTCGGGCCTGCCCCAATCCGCTGAATAAACATCGGGTGACTCTCAGGCCTGCCCCGATCCGTCATCGGCACTCGGGCCTACCCCGATCCGCCGATAATCATCGTGTGACTCTCGGGCCTACCCCGATCTGTTCTCGGCTCTCGGGCCTACCCCGATCCGTCGATAAACATCGTCATCGGCTTTCACCGCTAAACATCGTAAAGCACAAATAATCACATTATTACACAAAGTAATAAAGACTATCTACACATGTAATATCACCCATAGTAAAGTGAGAAGACTCACCTTGTTCGCGACCTTAAGCTAGACAGCACCCTACATGAGTGCCCGCCGATGTCGACAATACGCACTTCCTAACAAGGATAGACCTCACTTAGAACTTTCTAAATCCCGAACGGAATAATCATATAAGGCCAGCATCCAAAACCCTCAAGTATGACCAAAAGTCAAACTAGTCAAAAGTCAACGGTCAACAAAAGTCAACATCAGCCAGATAGCACCGATATCTTCAAAGATATCGCCGCTATCTTCAAAGATAGCGACGCTATTGATAGCGCCTCTATCTACTGAGACAGTGCCGCTATCCTCCTGTTCAGCCATTTTCTTCATTAAGTGCTTAATCCGTCTAGACATAAGCTCCAACTCTCAGGAGTTGTCCAAAACAGTCCCTCAAGTCATGAAAACCTGGTTTTAACCACCAATCCTAGCTAAACAAGCTCATGGTGACATATCTAGCTTCCAAAAATGAAGATTAACAACTTAAAACTTTGTTTAGAACCATGTGAAGACTAGGCTTGGTTTTTTCTCTAGGAATCAGAGACTTAAAGGAGAAGAACTCATCCTTAGCCTCTAAATCCCACCCTCATCCAAGATATGGAGCCATCATTGCCTTTAAAAGCTTGAAAGTAGCTTCATAACACTACAAACAACAAGAACTATGGGAGACAAGCTTCAAGAACACTCACAAAGGTCCAGGAACAACAATAACTTGACTCCTTCTAAGCACCACCTTCTTTAGAACACCTTTGTCACCTTCTTCTTCTTCCAAAACCTTCACAAACCCACAAATGGAGCTCAAAACACCATGGAAGCTTTAGAGAGAGTTTAGGGGTGTTCTCTGGAGTTCTAAGGGTGAAAATGACGAAGTGGGATATGTTTTATGACTTAAGAACCGTCCAAATCACGAAAATATGCACTTTTTCTTGCTCAGGCGAGATAGCGCCGCTATCTCCAAAGATAGTGCCGCTATTTACTGATTCTTGCATGCGAACAGTCTGACGTAGCGACTGATACAGGATTTGGTCCAATAGCGCCGCTATCTCTAAAGATAGCGCTGCTATCTTCAAATTTTCACCATTTTCTTTATTTTATCTTTATTAAATGCCAATATCTCGAAACTTAATTCCGGGTTTTACACTTTGACTTATTAAGACTTGGAACTTGACTTCCCGAGATTAGGGTCTTACATTTATGTTGAGACAAACACTAACCATTATCAGTTTTCACAATATCAATTCCAAGGAAATATTTAAGTGTACCTAAGTCCTTAATCAAAAATTGGGATTTTAAAAAATGCTTTACAGATTGTATTTTTTGTTAACTATTACCAGTTAAAACAATATCATCAGCATACACCAAAAGTACTACAAACACTTCTTTATTATGTTTAACATATAATGGAAAATCCTTTTACTTTGTACAAAACCAAAATTTATTAAAGACACAGTAAGTTTCTCATTCCATTTTCCTGGAGGTAAAAATTGTACCATACAAAATGTATTGTTAACATCCATTTGATAAAGATTCCAACCAGCAGAGAGTGTAACATCTAATACAATTGCCGAACTCTGATCAAGATCACGAGACGACCCTTAGATAAGGAATCATTTATTCCTCCGTTCTACAAGATATATTTTACGAACCTGGGTCATGGATAAGGTGAATCCCAAAAGCTCAAAGTATGTTTCCCAATAGTTATTTATGATGCCATATCAGACTACCGAATTGAACACATCAATTTAGTTCGGACTCGGTCGAGTAGTTTAATGTCAACATCAAATCATGGAGGGGCCCATATATATCGCTTCTCCTTGTTAGGGAAGAAGGAACAGATTAAATTTGACTACATAGTCTTTGTCTATTTAATTATGTCACACGTGGACATACCCTTTATTACATAACTCTTTGTTTTGTTAAGTCTTGTTAATAATGCATTCAACTACCGTCTGGTGACTTTTGCCAAGTCTGTCTTGAAACTGACTTAATATGCTCCAAGCATATAAGTCATCAGGACAAGTACAAGTCATGACACTCATGATCGGTCCTATAGCAGAAGTATATGGGACTTAACTCATATCGTCTAGTGTTTGTCTAGTACCAAAACATTGATTCTCAATCAATTTTATGTGATTATCAGAAACCCCTTTCTTAGAATCATGCATCTTGAATTTCTTCAAGATCATATGTTAGATGTACTTTGGCTAGTTCCCTTTAGACGTTTAACATCTATCTCTATAGATTCTTATACCACGTATGATTATTGTATCTCTTAGGATATTTACAGCGATACATTTCCACAAAGCCAATTCATTACAATTTGTAACAATGAGAAATCGTTTCGTATAAGCTATATGTTATCAACATACATTATTAGGTAGACTACAATATTACTCGCACTAGCTTCGACATAATTACAGGACTTATATATGTTTCTTGAAGACCAAAGTCTTTGGTATTTTCATGACCGTATTGATTCCAGCCGCGAGGTGCTATTTGATTCTCACAGATGAAGCTTTCAAGCTTTGTACACTATATTTAGATATTTAGCATGCTCAAATCCTTCTGGTTGTGCCATATGCACAATCCCTTTGTTTTTCGTTTAAGGAAAGCGGTTCTATCATCAATTTGCCATGTCACGTAAATTGTAGATGTGGCAAACAATATCCTTATAGACTCTTTCTCAATTGTTGGTGAGATTGTTTCCTCTGAATCAATTTCTTGAGTTTGAGTATAACCTTACTCAACCAATGTTGCTTCGAATGTGTGTACATTCATATCCATGTTGTTTTATTTTGATGATCCAATTACTCTCACTGGTTTTAGGCTAGGTGTAAGATCAATCAAACTCTAACATAAATCGAATCTTGCTTTCTTTGTTCTCTTATATTTTGTAGCTAATGGGCCCATAAATGATTCCATCTAGTTATATGACTCATCCTTACAACATAGTGTTTTACCACTAATTAGTGTGTCACTTTCATTAATATGAAACCATAATACTCATGAGAGTGACTAAATCTACTAGACTTGCAAAGAGGTGGAGGCATGTCAAATTTCCTCAATAGGAGTCTCATCATCTGGTTGAGTGCTAGAGTTTGACTAAAAGGTTCTTCATTGGTTGACTCTTGAATATTCTCAAGATCATTCTTACTCCCACCTGCATCTTTGGATACGAGCTTTCTCTGAAGAAATACTATTCTTTGAGACACAAACACTTTCTTCTCGAATGACTTGTAGAATAAGTATCCAAAGGACTTGCGGGTTTAACCAATGAAACAATACTTCTTTAATTTGGGTTAAATCTTGTTATGAGCTTAGGATGGAGACTTCACAACCCCAGACATTCATATGTGCTTGTGAGGGATGAACCCAAGTTCACATTTCAGATGGTGTCTTTGCAACCTACTTAGTTGAAATGTGGTTAAAGGTATTGTTGTTTCTAAGGTCTTTCATGACCCATGGCCCCAGTGTGTCACTTGGTTAGCATTTCCATAAAAAATGGAGACGGAGAGTCAAACTACTTTTTTGATAGGGAAAGAGACATGTTAGTTGGATGTAATGGAGACAACTCGGATGGATGATGTGGATTTATTTAAGATGATTAACCACTTTTTTAACCGTGAGAGAGAGGTCATTCAGAACCTGCTAGCTCTGGAACGAGGGGCTGCTCCAGAGGCGTTGCCCCATGAATTTTGGAAAAAGGCAATAGGAAGCAGAGGAGAAAAGACATGAAGAGGAATGATGCCAAACTAGACTATCTGGGATGTCAGAATCTAGAGAGATATCTTACAAAATAGATTATGCCTCTGTGGATAAGCTAGGCAGAAGGAGAACAAGGAGATCCATGAAAAGGGGGAGACAAGGAAGTAGTAGAAATGTTAAAGAGGGGACAACCCGCTCTTTACTTTTCAGGGAGGCTGCCCCTCCCTTCTTGCCTATCCTGGATCCCTTCGTGAGTCCTCATGGTTTCGAAGCTTAGTGATAGCTCTTACCTCATGGTAGCTCTGGGAGCTGCATGCTGGTGTTTATTGAGGGAGTTGGAAAGAGCATTTGCAGTTGAATCGGAACAATCACGACAAAGGCAAGCACGAATGCTGCTACCTACGAGACCCATCCAGAGGAATCTTACATTGTGCGCAAAGACCCCCTCTCACTTTACACAGATAGGGAATGACGATAGGTAGCCAAACCGTGAGGCGAAGAACTCAACCGCTATACACGAGGGAGCAAGTGGAAAGAGTAAAGCAGCACCTCGCCGTAGAGAGGTCTCTTTTCTCGAGCGAGGCAACAATTCGTGGATCCATGGTTTGGATGAAGCTATGTACCCGGGTGGAGATGATTTGTCTCAAATATGTTCCGCTCATCCAAGAATATAATTGATCGGTAATTCGACCAGCGACTCTAAGGGCATTAGCGCAGGCCTTCCATCTTACTGTGGCTATCTAGTCATTGACCCATTTGCTTGCGAAGCATATCATTGCTTCGTGCTGTTCCCTTATGCATTGATGATTACTGATTCAAATTGCTGCAATAAGCCACCTCTCCGCTACGAGGTTTGTGAGGAAATTTACCATGCCCGAGCTAGCACTAGTTCGTACCTCGTTCGACTATTAGATCGAATAGGCGTCTTATTAAGAACCTTTCGAAAATGACCAGAAGTGTATCTCGACACATCATGGATTGAACCATTTCAAACAATGTTCAATTTCTCCTTTAAGACACACTATAACACTATTGTTCTAGGAGGAGATAACTATGAAACTGTTTCTCAGTTCCTAAGATGTTCACAGAACTCATGACTCAGATGCATTTAACTTAGTTTATTTTCTACTTCATTTTGAAACTCTTTGAACAATTCAAAGGTTCTGATCAATGTTTATTTCTTATAAACAAAGGTATATTTGCTAAACTGTTTAGCAAATGCAACAAAGTATCACTTTTGTGTCTAGCGGCAGATCTGGAAAGTCCACAAAAACCAGTGTGGATATTTCCCAATAATCTTAATTTCTTTCACATTTCCATGTGAATTATGACTTTGTCAATTTTCCAATTTAATTAAGAGTTGCATACATCATATGACTCTAAGTCAGATGATTCGAAGGTCTTGTCCATTTGGATATTTGGTGATGCAATTCTTGTTTAAATTCAATTTAGACAATTATACAGCACAATTATGTCCAACACGCTTTTGTTTGTATCAACATTCAAATTACTACTATTTATGTAACCATCACATTCATACATAAGGCATTGTAAGGATAATATTTTGAATAAAGCAACCATCCTTTTATAAAAGAAAAATATCACTATTTTCATTAAAACCGAAATAAGTATCCTTAAACAATGCAAAAAATATATGAAAACAATGTCATATGCTTTTTCTAGCTAGTAACAAAATCAAATATCTAACTAAACACCACTATATCACATGAGCTTGTAATCTCCGATAATTTTAACAGTAGCAGTGCTTCTGTCTCTCATGATCAAGAAAGGCTCCTATACATCAGCTTCCTGCATTCCACTTAGTTCCTGCATACAACGCATATATGAGAAACACATCCTATATTAAAGAATTAAGTATCAAAAGCTAACATTTTATGGAATTTTTTAGATATACGTGAGTGGCCAAACTGTTTGGCTTTAGAGTATCTTCCAATCTTTCTGTCTTTGTCGAAATGTATCCCATCCTGTGAATTTCTTTAATACCGTAATATTAAATAGTAGTGAGATTGCGTTGATTTAGTGTAAATAAGATTAAATAAGTTTTTATAAGGGTTAAGAGGGTTAGAAACTTATTCGGAAGAAGTTAAAGCTAAAAAAAGATGAGTTTTAGAATCACACGGGTCGTGTAGATTCTACAGTGGTCGTGTAGATTCATGTAGTAAGCTAAAAGATGAGTTTTAAAATCACACGGGTCGTGTAGATTCTACACGAGTCGTGTAGAATCAGGCAGTAAGCAAAGAGTTGAGCATCAGACTTGCATGGGTCGTGCCAGATTCTACACGGGTCGTGCCATTTTGTCACACGGGGTCGTGCCAGATTCCACACAGGTCGTGTAGAATCCGCCAGTTTCCATTTCATTTGAGGCGGTGGATCCACACAGGTCGTGTGGATTTCCACACGGGTCGTGTGTCGCAACAGGGCAAATTTAAAAGGAAATTTTCTTTCATTTTGGGATAAAAACCCATTTTGTCCAAAACCCTTTTTAACCCTAGAAACTTGATTCCAACCCTCCAAAGTCGAGATTAAGGCTAATTTCTTTCAAATTGAAGTTAGGGATTTACACTTTGAGCTTGGAAGGTAATTCTCCTTGATTTTTACTTCATTTTGACGGTTAGATTTTTCGTTGTGAGATAGTTCTATGTGGTTTTGATGAACCACCTGCAACTAGCATGAATTAGAGTGAGTTTACTTGGATTAGTGTGTGTAATGGAGTTCTAATTCGAGACCCAAGTTAGTAAGGTACTTGTATAGTGTTTTTGGAGTTATATGAGTTAAATTTGTGAAAGTTGAAAGTTACAATTAGGATAGTATTGCTATCTTTTGATTGTAAGCCTCTTTTATGATTCCAATTCTTTGATTGATATGAACATTGAATATGATTGAGATTTTCTTGAAATTGAGTATTGAGTATGAGTCATTGTGCTACAGCTAAGGCTAGGCAGGAGCATACACGAGGTGCAGGAGTTCCACACATCGATCCCACAACAGGTGAGTAATTATTAATAGATAAATTATGTGTTGGTATTGATGTTTATTGCAGAAGAAGTATGATTTGAGTTGTTTTGAAATTGAGTGAGAGTACCAATTATGATTGTTTGGAGTAATGAACCTTATTATGAGTATTTATATTAAGGAGCAAGATGGTTTATTGAGAAAGTTGTGAAAGAAATGTAGGACATTTGCCGTCCAGTTAAACTTTAATTACTCACAGAGCTTTCAAAGCTCATATATTGTTTGTTAATGTTAATTGTGTTAGGTTCTGGAAGTACAGATCGTGGGAAACGCATCACGGAGGGTTAGCTGGAAATGATATGGACTTTGGACTTGGACTTACTTTCTTGTGATAGACTTGGTATTTTGTAAACATTCGGTTTTTGAGGGAACTAGTATGAAACTTGTTCTATGTAAATAAGTAGTTAAACTATGCTTTTGATAGTATCTTGTAAAACTTGTTACTCATCTTTGAGGATTGCACCTAAATGATGGTTATTTTGATTAAATTATCAGTGTATCCTGAATATGAGAAACCGGGTGTTACAAGTTGGTATCAGAGCTGTGGTTTAAGGGAATTAAACCTTGAGATGGGTTTAGACTTAAACCAATGAGATTGAGAAGTCCCAAAGAGTCCCGAGTAGCTATCCTCCACGGTGTATACAATTGAGTTGATTATACACTATATTGAGTATTATAGTGATTACAATTGAGTTGATTATACACTATATTGAGTATTATAGTGATATACAATTGAGTTGATTATACACTATATTGAGTATTATAGTGCTATACAATTGAGTTGATTACACATCATATTGAGTATTTTGGTGGTGATTACTAAATGAGTTAAATTTCTTTTTCAGTTAAGATGAGCACTGGAAAAGAAAAAGAGCGAGGTGATCCATCAAGAGATCAATCGGGATCACGAGATTCGGGTAAAGAGCATCAACCCGAGGGAGAGCGACCTCCCGAGACACAGAGTAATATGCAAGCTATGATTGCGGCTGAGGTAGCTAAAGCACTTAAAGAATTACTACCCACTTATTTGAGGCCTCAGACGGAGGCTGCAACTGGAGGTCGTTCGGGACAACCACCGGTTCAACCTGAGCATAGGGAGGATCGTGAAGAGGTTTATACTGAAGCGGGTAGAGCTAGAATACCTGAGAAGACAAGGAAGTGAACTTATGATGTTTTTCAGAAGTGCAAGCCATACGATTTCTATAGGAAAGATGATCCCATAGCAGCCAAGAATTGGTTAACACATGTTGAAAAGATGTTCCGCACCAGTAACTGCGTCGAGGCAGATAAAGTGGAGTTTGCAACAAACTTGTTAAAGGAAGATGCACAGTTCTGGTGGGATAATATGTGTATGGAGATAGGAGAGAGTTTGGCGTATACATTGAACTGGGAACAATTCAAGTTGAAGTTTACTCAATACTACTGTTCCAATAATGCCATGAAGGGAATAGAAGAGGAATTTATGAAATTACAGCAAGGGTCGAGAACAATGCAACAATATACGTTGGACTTCAATGAGAAAGCGAGGTTTGCGCATCATCAAGTTGATACAGAGGAGCGTAAGATGGATCGTTACTTGTGGGGTTTAAAAACCCAGATCCGAGAGTTTTTGCCGAGTTGCAGATATTATACCTTTCAACAAGTTGCCGAGGCAACAAGATCGAGAGAAAGGGAGTTGCAAAGACAGGAGGAGGAGAGAAGAACTGAAAGAGAGGCTGGAGGATTCAAGAGAAAGTGGGAAGGTAAAGCTGTAGATACTTCTCAGAGATCCACTACCACGGGTTCTCAAGTCCGTGGTGAAACCAAAAAGAATGAGTAGAGATGGTGTAAGAAGTGTAGGCGCAAACACACGGGAGAATGTGATTCCCGAAACCCTCCATCAGTTTGTTTTCAATGTGGTAAGACGGGACATATGGCTCGCCAGTGTACTGAGAGTCACCCCGTTTGCTTCAATTGCGGAGAGAACGGGCATATTCGTCCTAATTGTCCGAAAATGAGATCTGAGTCACAGAGAGATTTTCAAAAGACCGGACGAGGAGGAGGTCGAGATTGAGATGATCGAAAAGACAAGAGTGGCGGTCAAGTGAGAACACGAGCTTTTCAATTAACTATCAACGAGGCTAGAGATCGGACCGATGTTATCATAGGTATCTTTAGCTTGAACTCTTTTCAAGCACGAGTACTTTTTGATTCGGGTGCATCTGTGTCTTTTATATCAGAGTCTTTTGCTTCTAAACTAGTTATTCCATTAGCTGATCTATATGAGAAAATAATAGTAGATGTAGCAGATGGGAGATGTGTTTTTGTAAAGAGTCATTATAAACAGTGTCGGCTTGAAATCTATGGGGTTGCGTACCCTATAGATCTGAAGCCGATCACTAATCATGAGTTTTATGTAATAGTCGGGATGGATTGGATGGATGATAATAGAGGTCAAATGGATTGTCATGAGAAAACACTTTCCATAAAAACACCGAGTGGTTCCCGAATTTTGATACGAGGTGAACGACGTTCCCGAAAAGTACCGATAGTGTCACTTGCAACGGCTAGGAGATATATGGAAAGAGGGGGTGAATTGATTATGGCACATGTGATTAGTGCCGAGTCAAAACATTCCAAAATAGAAGAAGTAGAAGTAGTTTGTGATTATCCCGATGTATTTCCAGATGATCTTCCAGGTTTACCACCGAGTCGGCAGGTTGAATTTGTGATCGATGTCATACCGGGGGCGAAGCCGGTAGCTCGACCACCGTATCGATTGGCACCGTCTGAAATGGAAGAATTAAAGAGACAATTGCAAGAGTTGTTAGAACTTGGATTTATTCGTCCGAGTTCGTCTCCGTGGGGTGCACCTATACTTTTTGTGAAAAACAAGGATGGCTCCATGAGAATGTGTATAGATTACCGAGAGCTAAACAAGATCACGATAAAGAATCGTTATCCGTTACCACAGATTGATGATTTATTTGATCAATTACACGGAGCCACGTATTTTTCAAAAATCGATTTGAGATCCGGTTATCATCAGTTAAGAGTACAAGAAGCTGATATTCCAAAGACAGCTTTTCGCACGAGGTATGGCCATTACGAGTTCTTAGTCATGCCGTTTGGTTTAACTAATGCTCCATCCGTTTTTATGGATTTGATGAATCGGGTTTGTCGTCCCTTTCTTGATAAATTCGTAATTGTGTTTATCGACGACATCCTGATTTATTCAAAGAGTCGAGATGAGCACAGATTTCATTTGCAACAAATGCTAGATCTTCTTCGAAACGAGAAATTATATGCAAAATTTTCAAAATGTGAGTTTTGGTTACGGGAGATCCAATTTCTTGGCCATGTGATAAATGAAGAAGGTATAAAGGTAGATCCAGCAAAGATCGAAGCCATAATGAGTTGGAAGCCGCCAAAGAGTCCAATGGAGGTTCGTAGTTTCTTGGGGTTAGCAGGCTATTATCGACGATTCGTTGAAAACTTTTCCCGTATAGCTACACCCTTAACCAAGTTGACTGAGAAGACGGAGAAATTTAGTTGGACTGAGGCACAACAGTCAGCCTTTGAACAACTACGAGATGGCTTGTGCAAGGCTCCGGTGTTAGCATTACCGCAAGGAGGGGAAGACTTTGTTCTTTACAGCGATGCCTCCTTAAGTGGTCTTGGATGTGTATTGATGCAAAGAGGACGAGTGATAGCATATGCCTCTCGACAGCTAAAACCACATGAAAAAGCTTATCCAGTACATGATTTAGAATTGGCAGCAATAATTTTTGCATTAAAGATGTGGCGACATTATCTTTATGGAGTGCGATTTCAGATATTTACAGATCATAAAAGTCTGAAATATCTGTTTGATCAGAAAGAGTTAAACATGAGGCAAATACGGTGGATGGATCTACTAAAAGATTATGATTGTGAAATAGTTTACCATCCCGGTAAAGCCAATGTGGTGGCGGATGCACTATGCCGTAAAGAACCGCCTATTCGAGTCGTATCAGCTCGAATGGGGATTATGAGTCGATTGCCGGAGGTGATACGTAGGTGCCAAGGCGAAGCTAATGATTCAAAGAAAGAAAGGATTATTAGTTATATGGAGAAATTGGTGGAAAATGCACAAGGAATCAAGACTTTCCAAGGGCGAGTTTGGGTTCCGAGACATGGCGAGGCGAGACAGTTATTGCTAGAGGATGCTCACTGTACTAGATATTTGGTTCACCCTGGTAGTACAAGGATGTATCGTAATCTAAAGCCGTATTACTGGTGGCCTGGTATGAAGCGAGATGTGGGACGATTTGTAGAGAACTGTTTGACATGTCTTCAGGTAAAAGCTAATCATCAAAAGCCTTATGGAGCAGTGCAACCATTGCCAATACCAATGAAGAAATGGGATGAGATCACTATGGATTTCATCACAAAGTTGCCCCGGACTCCTCGAGGATATGATTCTATATGGGTGATTGTTGACAGGTTAACAAAGTCGGCTCATTTTATTCCAATCCGAGAAGATTACCAAGTGTCAAAGCTAGCTGAGATTTATACCCGAGAGATAGTGAGACGACATGGAGTGCCAACTTCAATAATTTCTGATAGAGATAGTCGGTTCAATTCACATTTCTGGCAGAGTTTCCAAAAGCATTTTGGTACTAAAGCTTTATTGAGTACTGTGTATCATCCCCAGACAGATGGGCAGTCGAAAAGGACGATAAAAACACTTGAAGATATGCTACGAGCCTGCATCATTGATTTTGGAGGCAGTTGGGAAGATCATCTGCCTTTAGTGGAATTTGCCTATAACAACACTTATCACTCCAGTATATAGATGGCACCTTTTGAAGCCTTATACGGTGCACCATGTCGAACCCCGACTTGTTGGATAGAGACTGGAGAAAAACCATTGGCGGGACCAGAAATTTTAGCCGAGACCGAAGAGAAGATACAAAGCATTCGTGAGCATATGCGGATAGCCCAAAATCGCCAAAAGCAATATGCAGATAGAAGAAGAAAGCTGTTAGAGTTCAGTGTCGGGGACATGGTAATGTTGAAAGTGTCCCCATGGAAAGGAGTAATTCGGTTTGGCAAGAGAGGTAAGTTGAGCCCACGCTTTATCGGACCCTTTCGAGTTTTGGAGAGAATTGGAGCGGTCGCGTATAAGCTTGAGCTTCTAGAGGAGTTACAGGGTATCCACAATGTGTTCCATATGTCACATCTCCGAAAAACATTATATGATAAATCCACTCGAGTACCCTTGGCCGGAAATTAGATGAGAAACTGAGATATCAAGAAATGCCAGAACAGATTTTGGATTAAAAGATCAAGAAGTTACGAAACAAAGAGGTTGGATTAGTGAAAGTGCAGTGGCGACATCATAGGGGTACAGATGTCACTTGGGAAGCCGAAGAGTAGATGCAGTCAAAATATCCCTTTTTGTTTTGAGGGATTCCGAGGACGGAATCTTTTGAAGGCGGTAAGAACTTGTAATACCGTAATATTAAATAGTAGTGAGATTCGTTGATTTAGTGTAAATAAGATTAAATAAGTTTTTATAAGGGTTAAGAGGGTTAGAAACTTATTTGGAAGAAGTTAAAGCTTAAAAAAGATGAGTTTTAGAATCACACGGGTCGTGTAGATTCTACACGGGTCGTGTAGATTCATGCAGTAAGCTAAAAGATGAGTTTTAAAATCACACGGGTCGTGTAGATTCTACACGGGTCGTGTAGAATCACGCAGTAAGCAAAGAGTTGAGCACCAGACTTGCACGGGTCGTGCCAGATTCCACACGGGTCGTGCCATTTTGTCACACGGGGTCGTGCCAGATTCCACACGGGTCGTGTAGAATCCGACAGTTTCCATTTCATTTGAGGCGGTGGATCCACACGGGTGGTGTGGATTTCCACACGGGTCGTGTGTCGCAACAGGGCAATTTTAAAAGGAAATTTTCTTTCATTTTGGGATAAAAACCCATTTCGTCCAAAACCCTTTTTAACCCTAGAAACTTGATTCCAACCCTCCAAAGTCGAGATTAAGGCTAATTTCTTTCAAATTGAAGTTAGGGATTTACACTTTGAGCTTGGAAGGTAATTCTCCTTGATTTTTACTTCATTTTGACGGTTAGATTTCTCGTTGTGAGATAGTTCTATGTGGTTTTGATGTACCACCTGCAACTAGCATGAATTAGAGTGAGTTTACTTGGATTAGTGTGTGTAATGGAGTTCTAATTCGAGACCCAGGTTAGTAAAGTACTTGTATCGTGTTTTTGGAGTTATATGAGTTAAATTTGTGAAATTTGAAAGTTACAATTAGGATAGTATTGCTATCTTTTGATTGTAAGCCTCTTTTATGATTCCAATTCTTTGATTGATATGAATATTGAATATGATTGAGATTTTCTTGAAATTGAGTATTGAGTATGAGTCATTGTGCTACAGCTAAGGCTAGGCACGAGCATACACGAGGTGCAGGAGTTCCACACATCGATCCCACAATAGGTGAGTAATTATTAATAGATAAATTATGTGTTGGTATTGATGTCTATTGCAGAAGAAGTATGATTTGAGTTGTTTTGAAATTGAGTGAGAGTACCAATTATGTGTGTGTGGAGTAATGAACCTTATTATGAGTATTTATATTAAGGAGCAAGATGGTTTATTGAGAAAGTTGTGAAAGAAATGTTGGAAATTTGCCGTCCAGTTAAACTTTAATTACTCACAGAGCTTTCAAAGCTCATATATTGTTTGTTAATGTTAATTGTGTTAGGTTCTGGAAGTACAGATCGTGGGAAACGCATCACGGAGGGTTAGCTGGAAATGATATGGACTTTGGACTTGGACTTACTTTCTTGTGATAGACTTGGTCTTTTGTAAACATTCGGTTTTTGAGGGAACTAGTATGAAACTTGTTCTATGTAAATAAGTAGTTAAACTATGCTTTTGATAGTATCTTGTAAAACTTGTTACTCATCTTTGAGGATTGCACCTAAATGATGGTTATTTTGATTAAATTATCAGTGTATCCTGAATATGAGAAACCAGGTGTTACAATTTCCAGCCTTAGAATTGTCCCTCGGGTTTCCTTGGTCCGTCTTTTCTTGATATCTTACTGCTCTGGACCCAATTCCGAAGTAAATGGACTGGTGGAAACATGTATTCCCATGAACGACTCATACATTGTCAACATGTAATGCATTTCCATGATGGACTTGTCCAAATCTCTTGTCTTGTATATCTGAATGAACAAATCATACTAGCTTGTCAGCAAGTCAAGGATGATGTTGGTACTCAACTCTCGATCAATAGGATAACCAAGTCTTTTTAGTATGTCAATGTATCTCTCAATCTTAAGAATATGTGCACTGACACTACTGGCATCCTCTAGTTTGCACTTTACAAGTTCCTTTATGATTCTTGTTCATTCTTGCCTAACTGGCTGTTGGAACTTTTCCTCAAGCAGATTAGCTATCTCATGTGGACCCAGAAAACTCGAAACCGCCGCGGATCTCAGGGTTATTGGTCAGTAGCCTAAGGCAACAAATTCTTTAGATTCATCAATGAGATGATGATGCTCATCCTAGATTTCTTTTGTAATCCGATCTAGAGGTAATATAGGAAGGGGATTCTCAATGATATATGACTTTCCTTCATACTTGAGAACAATTCTCCAAGTCTGAAGACAGTCCAAATAATTCAAAGATGGGTGATGGTGGAGAAGGAGGAGAAGGAGGAGAAGGAGAAGGAGAGTTGACACTTGCTTCAGACATCTATAAAAGTATAATTTTAGTTAGTTCAACTTTAATCCTTTCAAACAATTACCCAACTATTATTCAACAAGGCTTAGATCCAAAATATTCAACTTATGACGTGAAGAGGGATGCTGTAATCACACCATAATGGTCATTAAGGTATATAAACTTTTATCAATTTCAGTCTCTATGAAATTCCTAGATCTTTGAGATTCATTGACTAAGGTCAATGGCATGTTAATCTCGGTTATCCTCATCTCAAATCCATGATAGTGATGTTGTGGATCATGGATCAGATGGTGAATTGACCATGCAAAACCCGCGTGATCCTCGACTCAAGATACGCTTGAGAATCGCGAGTGCCACACCACCTTCAACTATGATCTAGACTCGCGTGTCGGTTAACCACACAGCTCCGTCAACAGATCATAAAGAAAATGTGTGTTTTTCATGGATAGCATAAAATTCACATTTTATTATAATTAAATTGAGACTTTTGCTTTAATACTTTTAAGTTAATACTTTTTAACTTTCAAACATTGCCGTATCAAACCCTTTCGGTAACTCCACTTAGTAATGTGACAGGCGGTGATGGTGGTAGAAAATGAACGTCATTTAAAAACCTGCCTCGTTAGAATTCATAAGAATTCTCCTTCAAACCTTCAAACATGTTTAAAGTGGGTGAGCCTAGTCATGGTACTATTCTGATATATTTTTAAGGGTAAATTTTAAACAATTTAAAATTTATATTTTCATCTACTAATTCTATAAAACTCATTTAATAATTAATCAAAATCAACTTAAATCAAAAGGATAGCAGTTTAGGCAACAAGGCACTTAAGGAAACTATGCCAGTTAGGAAACTTGTTAGGCAAGCAAGGGTTCGTAAACCCTAGCCGCCAAAACACTAAGGAGGCTCCTAAACCCTAAGAAAGTTTTGACTAACAGGTATTCCAACTCATAAATCGGCCAAAATTAATAACATGCAATTTTTAGGAATTATCTAGCATATATCGTGTATTCTTTCGAAAATTAGCAGGAAAAACAGTCCACAATTCAGATTTTGATCTAAATTGCATGCAACCTAAGAACAAAGGCTTCGATACCACTATTGGGATTTGAACAGAGAAACAAAAATATGCATGCAGTAGAAGACAAAACAAAATTAAATCCCTTACTAACTAAGCATATTATCCAAACAAGAATCATCAAGTTCATAATCATGATCATATGTTCATAGCAATTGCATCAACTAACAAGATGAATTATGAATTCATACCTCTGTTTGGATGTAAGGATCCAAACCAGAATCCCTCTAATGATTCACACCCAAAAAAACCAGAAGAACAAATAGACAAAGCTCATTTTCTAGATTGAAAATCGATCCAAAACCCTTGGAGAATGGTATTGAAATCGACAAAGGAGAGGGGAGGAGGACAGTATGGAGGTGGTGGCTCCTTTGGAGGGTTTTGAGATGCCTCAGGGTTTGACCCCAAGGCCTTTATTTGTAATAGAACACTATTAGGTTTCCAAACTTACGAAGATTTCTTATAGCCGCACCCTGGATTTGTTTCTATTAAGTAAACCTTTAATTAATTACAATCCAGTCCTTCTAATTAATTTCTATAAATTAATTCCAAATTCATTTATCAATTAATTTCTTATTCAATTTCTAGTTAATTTATTTCTCATTAAATTCCAAATTAATTTATTTCTGGATTTGTTTTTACTATGTCGTGAGGGCAACCCAAAAGGACCCTGCTATTATTAGCAACTATTTCAAAGTAGATTTACTTGTAAATCCTGAATATTACATAGGTAGCAATTATTTTCATTAAAATAAACTCCAATTCTATTTTCAAAAGACAGTTTATGGAAAAAAAGCAAATGACCTTAAATTCCGATACAAACAAAACATCTTTGAAAAGAAGTGTTGTCAATATTCTTAAATCTCCAATTTTAGAAATCTTCACCTTGCACCCATTTGGATGATCCACACTCATTTCCAAGTCAGAAACATCGACTGAATTTTCAAAAAAATTCAAACTTCCAATCATATGTTGTGTTGGTCCAAAATCTATGACCCGCTTACGAGAATCAAAACTAGTCTCAACAGAATTATAGGCACACACCATATTAGAAACAATAGACATATGTACCATATTAGAAGATACATCTTTAACAAAACACTTTTCACTGATTAACCCTAACATGTTAGACAATTGTTCATTGGTAAACTGCATTGCCAACTTACTTTCAAAAACAGAAGAAACAGATGGATCTGATGTAACAATATTAACACTTGATTTATTTTGAAGACTATTTTCATTTCTTGGTTTAAAATCTTTAGGAAATCCAATCAGTTTGTAACATCTCTCAATGGTATGTCCTTTCATACTACAATGTTTGCAAACAAGGTTTAAATTTTTTCCATTTTTCCTTTTAAAAATTGGTCCTTTAGTAACAAATACAGAACTTTGACTTTTGTTAGAATTACCAACAGAAGAACTATTCTTAAGAGATTCTTCCCTGGAAATTGTAGCAAAATCAGATTGCACACCATGTAAATGTTATTGCATTAAATGTTACTTCTGATTGAACTGTAACTCTCATTTAACCCCATGAAAAACTGAAACAATTTAAGTTGATTAGAAAATGTTTGTCGGTTCGTAGAAGCACTGCATGTACATTCAATTATTGTAGATAGTGAGTCAAACTCCTTCCACGATCAGTTGAGACTGTTAAAGTAATCTAAAACACTATCAGAACCTGAACATGCATGTTAATATTCTAATAAGCGTTAAAGTCAACAGATCCATTTTTTTTCATAAGTTTGTTTCAATTCTAACCATCACTCACAAGCACTTTCAGAAAAGATATACGTAGAAGAGATATTTTCATTCATAGAAGCCAACAACCAAGATACAACTACTGCATTTGCTCAGTTCCATTTAACGCTTTTGTCTCATCCTCTGTTGGACGAGAACATACCCCATTAATGAAGCCGAGCTTGTTCCTAATAGTAAGGCACTACACAGTAGTAGCAGCCCAATTTTTATATTTACTAGTTCCAATAAACTTAAGACCAAATATCAAAACAGAACCTATATCATTCGCATGCAAAGACATGGGATCATCAAGATAAAAAATAGGATCATTATGAGCAACACCACCAGATGAGGATTCAACAATACAAGGCATTATTAATCAAGAAATGAAACACAACAAGATACAATAATAAAACGGATGTAAGTATACAGATGGAAGCTTGATATAGGCCAAGGATTTGTTCTACCACCAATGTCTGAACAGAATCCTTGCTACCACAAGGCCGAAGAAAACTTACAAATCGCGGAAGCGCTTACACACAACATGTTGTTTTTTACTTAAGCATTGATGATAAGATCGTAACCCAAACAGACAAGAAAAAATCAGTAGAAAATGTTTGATATACAATAATATTCAATAAGAGGAACAGACCTAGAAGGTACTACATCTGAGAAACAAATAGAGAACCAGGTCTAGAAAGAGGACTAGATCTGAGAAGTTACAAATGCAACAATGAAACAAGTATTTATCCAAGATCTGAGGCAAGGGCCAGATCTTCAAATGATCTGTTAATGAAGCAAGTATTTATCCAAGATCTGAGGGAAGGACCAAATCTGGAAACAGACAGTTAATTAAACAAGTATTTATCCTAGATCTGAGGCAAGGGCAGATCTTGAAACGATCAGTTAATGAAGAAAGTATTTATCCAAGATCTGAGGCAAGGGCCAGATCTGGAAACAAACGGTTAATTAAACAAGTATTTATCCAAGATCTGAGGCAAGGGCCAGATCTGGAAACGAACAGAACGTAACAGCAACAAAGGGACCAGATCTGGAAATAGAATTGACAAATGGGACGGTATAACAACCTCAACACGATCTGATGCTAAATATAGAGCCACAGACTCGTAAAAACATTCAGATCTTATTGTCTCATAGGTTCTTTGTAAGTGGTGATAAAACACCAACGATCTCAACTCAAGTAAAGTTTCACAAAATTAAATGTATTTAAAAACATGCTTTTAGCATATTTATTAAATCAATACAAACATTATCATTAGTTTGTAATCATAAAAATAAAAATTATGACGAAGTTAGATATTATAATGATATTATCATATTAATTTAGGTAGTTTATTATAGGTAAACATTAGTATTTAGTTGTTTAAGTGTTGGCAATAAAATATATTTTTAATTTTATTGTATATTTGTATATGTAATGTGTAAAATTAGTTGAACAGGTACATAATGGTCTGAAGCTTTATAATAATTTAGCATTAGCTAGCTCTGAGTTTGGGTCATAACTGTTTTTTTAGATATCTACGTTATCAAAATATAGTTTCATCAATAGGTATATTATTATTTGGTAATTAAACTAATTAGTGCATTCTAAAACTTTAGTATATAGTCATTTTTAAAATAATAATTAATGAATGTTTTGTCGTAAGAAATATTTTGTTGCCCATTTAAGTACTCCAATTCAAAAGATTTTTTTAAATCATGATATTTAATTCATCAATTGAAATATTTTTAGTTAAATTTAACGTAAAAATTCAGTATTTTGAAATTAATAATTTTTGTATCAACATTCAAGAACCAGTTTAGTTGAAGTTGAAAAAATATACGATATTTTTTTATTTTTCATTGTTTTAAGTATCATAAATATTAATTAATTATCTTAAGTTAAAAATTACCATTTGAATTGTATACGATTAGTTAGAAGTTATAGAGTTTTAAAATTAAAATAAATATTCACAGGAATATGTTTATTTTCATTAAATATGTGGTTTAATAAAACCACACGAAAATACTTTATTTCACTAGGGACTTCATCATTGTGATGACATATACTAAGATAAATGAGGTTAATAAATTGAAAGATAAGTGAGTTATTCAAGTGCAGTTGTGTACGATATTGAAAACAGTCATTCTTATAAATAAAAATGATATACTCGGGTTGGAAATGATATTACTAAAGATATACTATATTTTTGTTTATATTTATATTTTTTGTAGTTATTGTTGATAGATACATAATTATGATGCAAAATAAATTAAAATTTTATTTTGAAACATAATAATATGAGTATTATTTTGTTAATTGGATTCTATTAGTATAACCGCTTTGAAATTATTTATTTTTAACTTTCTAATAAATGTCTTTTTTTATCTTATAGTTAAAGATAATATCAAATATTTACATAAATCTTTTATTTTAGTATAAATATAAGTATTTTTACAGGTAATGATAATAAGTTAATTATCTTTGACAATGTACCTATTAATATTTTGACTATGCACAACGCGCGGACATTCGCCTAGATTAAGTATAATCACGTCAATTGTAACGTTCAATGGACATGGGACTCAATATTTGATGCCACTATTTCAAATGCCAACACAATTTGAAACAAAGTGTTAGCATAGGCCTATACAGCTCATTTGTATGTGTAAATATAGTTGTAGTGGTATATAGCTCATTTGTATCGGCCTATATCTAGTGTAGTCCCTATGTATTGTGCATGTATTTATCGTATTTGGTGAATGAGAAATCAGCAAGCAATTCATAATTTATCATCGTATCAGAGCATTAGGTTAAAGTCCTACTACTGACCATAACTCGCCGCCGCCGACCTCCACCTCCGGCGACCTTTTAGTCATCGGAGGTGCATTCAATATTTTTCCCTTTCCTCTTTATTCTCATAAATAATAATAATACAGCCGCCAACACCAAACCAGAGCTCCGTCATCGGCTTCTTCTACTGCCTCGTCTGCTGCGGCCCGTCTTCTAAGATGGCCTCTTCTTCTCCGGACATTCTTCGTCGGGCAACCTTTGATTTGAAGTCGTCGCTCTCTCCCTCTATCAACACGGCAGTCGTCGATCTTCCAGGAATTAGCTCTATCTGCCGCAGCTCGAGTCCTCTCTATTTGCTCGCTGCCTTTCTTCAAACTCCTCTACCGTCGGCTCCATGATTGCCGTCACGACTCTCTTTTCTATTTCAACGGAACTGCGTCTAGCCATTGCTCTTCTCTTCTTCTTTGATGAACAGTCATTGTTAGCTGTCATCGTCAGAGATATGCCACCGCCGCTACAGTTGTTTTTCAATTATGTTTTGTATGTTTTGTTTATTTTCTCAGTTTAATATTCTCCTCCCGATCAAACTGCAGCGGGATATTGTTAGGATCCTGATTGTATCAAAGATTCTGCCATTCGAAGCCTAATGGTCCTATCTAAAGTGTTGATGATCCGAAGATAAGAGTTTTGGAGATAATGCTTATCTGTCATAGTGTTAATCTATATATAGGGTTTCTCATGCTTATCTTTTATAATATAGGCTTAGGGTTTGGGTCCATCAGTGTAACACCAGTTTTCTTAAACGAGGGGGAAAATGGTAATTTTAAAGGATCAAGGCAGATAGCGACACTATCTTATTCAAATAGCGACGCTATCTGCTGGCGGTGGAAATAGCGACGCTATCATTATTAATAGTGACGCTAAGTTAGCCTGGGTAAAGGGTTTATTAAGCTTAAGTCGATCATTTTGAGGGGATATTTTTCCTGAATACTTCCAGAAAAATAAAGATCGGTTGTTGGGGTTTTGAAGGATGAAAATTGAAGTAAAAGGCTTGGAAACGAAGAACTCAAGTGTATTGATTTCTTCCCAAAAGGTATGCTTCAAATTCTTCAAGATATTGATGTTTGATTCTCATGTAAACGTGTTTTGGGGTTGATTCAGAGGTTAGGGTACCTCTGAGGGTTAGAAGGGATAGTTACAAGTTGAAAACATGGGCTGGATGATGATCTGAAGGGATATAGATCTGAATTGGTGCTATGTTCATCATTAGAGTCGCTAACATTGAACATAGTGAAGCTATCTATAAAGTTCATGGATAGCGATGCTATTGAGAAAGATAGTGACGCTATCCTTGAGGCCATTGATAATGACGCTATCTAGGCTGGATTGTGAAAATGTGTTGTTTTGAATTCCTATAGTTAGAGCAGTTGCATGAATGGTTATATATATATATATATATATATATATATATATATATATATATATATATATATATATATATATATATATATATATATATATATATATATATATATATATATATATATATATATATATATATATATATATATATATGTTGAAACAAAGAAGTAGGATCTAGATTCAATAATGCGGAATAAGAACAATAAACAAGAACACACGATATGAAGAACTGATGTCGAATGATTAAAATGCAACTCAAGAACAATTCAGAGATAACTATTCTGTATGAGTGCCATGAATCTGATTTACAAAAGTTAACCTAATTAGTTTACATGCAGCCTTATATACTAAAACTAAATATGGTATGGACAGGCCTACCCATAAATATATGACTAAATCAAAGGCTAAATAAAAGGCATGCACAATTAAACTCAATCTCATTTATGACTTAACAATCTCCCCCTTTGAGTTCAAATTGCGAGGAACATCACTCTTTCAGTTTCAGAACATCGATCACTCTCTCAAACACCTTTGGAAATAAGAGCAAGATTCTCTTTCAGAATGCTAAATACCAATTTAGCATGTCATTAAAGCACTTCTTTTCGCCTTCAGAGTTTGCAGAGTTTTTATTGACGATGTCAAGAATCTTCATTATGGCTGGAGTCCGATAGAGATGTTTCTCTCGGAGAATGAACATCTTTTTCACTGACACACCTCCTTCTTTTGAAGGAAAGGCCACACTCCATGTTTTCCTGTAAATTTTTCTGAGAAGTCGTCTACCGATATCAGAAGGTGGTTTCTGAGCTGTGTGTTTAGGAGTAGAATTCAGAAGAGCAGCAACCTCTACATCCAGCTTCGCAAGTTCAAGAATATAGCCCATGAGAAGCTTTTTAACATGCTCAGCGAGAGGCTAATGATCAGGAGATCTTGACAGAATGTTGAACAAAGAAATCCAATCAAATGGATTCATAAATGGAGGGTCGGCCAATGAGAATTCATCCTTATCCTGATCATTTCCCCTGTGAGCCAGGAAGATGGCATTCTTGAACGGTGAGATCACTTGAGGCATTCTCGGGGTTAACTTGACGATCTTCTTTAGGCTCCAAGAGAGATACTGGGCTTTAGAATTGTCCAGATAGAAGTTGAAGAGCTTTTCATTTACGACTGAATTAGGCTGAGAGTTGTTTATCAGTTCATCAAAGCACCGAACCAAGAATAGTCTCGTAGTCATAGGAAATTCAAACTGAGAGTCCACTTGATTACTAGTGTCGTAAGAACAAATTGGCTGCAACCAATTTTCAATTCGATTAGTTAAGGCTTCCTTCTTCATTCTCTGGAAATACCATCCCGGAAAGTGTAACTTTCGAGATTCGAGTAGAAGAGCAGCATCTCTCTCAGCTACTTCCTTGGCATTAAGTTCTCGATTTATCCTCATAAGCTTAGCAAGTTCCTTTTCTCAAGTAGATCTGTTCTCTGTTACTGTTTCGGTTTGCTCGGTCTCTGCTTCTTCATCATCATCCTCGCCAATCTTCTTTGTTCTTCTTTTGGAAGGACCGGCGGATCCACCAATATTCATTCTTTTGAACCAATCGGTCTTTGGCTCATGAATATCATCAGCAGGCTTTTCAGCCCCTGGTTCATTCACGCTTGTTGTAGCGGAAAGGAATGTGTGTTTTGTTTGGTAATCATTTGGATCCTTAGGTTCGTTTGGATCCTTGGGATCATCTTTGGGAGCGTCTTTGGGAGCGTTCGGATTGGGTTCATTTGGATCCTTGGGAGCATCTTTGGGAGCGTTCAAAGTTTCCATGTCATCTTTGGAAGCACTCGGAGTTTCCATGTTCTCATCTCCCCCTTGTTTCGGAATGACATCGTCTTCAAAAACACCATTGAGTTTGCTCAGTAGTTGAAGAATAGGATGAAGTTTGTTCGTAAGATGACCACGAACATATGAAGTGAGAATAAGGTCGTCTTCTTCTAAGTTGCGGCGAAGAAAGGAATCTATGTTTGAAGCGCAGCTCCGAACGGCCTTGATTTGAGAAACAGCAGACGTCAAGACTGCCGTTGTATGTTTGAGTTCAGCCTTGAGAACTTGAATTTTCGTTGTTTTAGTGCCCAGCTGATCCATGATGTCATTTTCCATGGTGAGATCCTTCTTCACCTGATCCATCTTGTTCTCAAGAGAAGAGACCATTTCCGAATTATCCTTTTTTAGGTTGGACCAAAAAGCAATGAAAGCCTCATTTTCTTCCTTTAGAGACTCTGCAAGACCTGAAATAACTTTTTGCATCTGAGAGTTATTCAACTGATGGGTATCACGAGAATCCTGTATGAATTTCAGAACATCAATTTCCAATCTGCCAACTTTCGTGGCGATGACTGTCGTGTGTTTCTCGGACATCTCTATGAGTGTTGGAAACTCACTCATGATGTTGATATTCTCAGTAACCAATGTCTCCATGTGGTTAGTGTGAGCGTCCAACTAGGATGTCGGAAGTGGAGGGGACCTTATTGGCTTCAAGCAGACGGTCGAGTTTAGCTGAAAGCTCTGTAAATTGCTCCTGTGTCATCGAAGCACTAGCCATGGGAACATTAAAGCGCACGTTGAAGGGCTCTTCAACAAAATCAGCCATATCCTCCTGATCATCATAGAGCAAGACGTCTTCTTCTTCTTCTTCGGAATGGGGTTGTTGATGATTTGGTGATGGAATGTTGGTATTTTTAAGTGATGAGGACGATGACGGTGGATTTGTAGTTTCTTGAATAGGAGAGTTTTGAGGTGGAAAGTTATGTGGTGGTGATTGTTGTGGTGGTGATTTGGGTAGTGGTGATTTCTGTGTTGGTGATTTGGGTAGTGGTGATGTGGGTGTTGGTGATTTGGGACTAGAAGGTGGGGTTGTTTTCGGAGTAGGATTGGGAGTTGGAGATGGAGGAGGTTGAGTGGTATTTGCGATGGTTTCTCCTTCATCATTGTCATCCAGGTCATCCTGTAATGGATTCGTAATATGCTGATCATCGGAATGTTCATCTTCTGAATGGTGTGGCATGACCATTTTCCGAAGCTTTCTTGAGCGTTTGACAGGCTTATCGGTATCGGAAGCATCACCCCTTCCCTTGCGTTTGATTACCTTTTTCGGATTTTCTAGTTTATCAAAAGCTTCTTGATGCTTTTGATCAAGAGGACGATCAGAAATGGATGTCTTCTTGCAGTAATCACTAACACACTTTATGTCGTTCGGAACTCGTCTTGTCATTGTCATAGGAATGGGGCCTATGAATTCAAAATCCTCTGCCTTGGTGGAGACGAAGGTGGCTGTTGGTAGAGTCGGAATGACAGCCATGACAGAGTCGGTCATGACATGAATGTCATGCTTTAAGATAGTCCTGTGAACAACAAGGGACCGAAAGCGAGCACAAGAAACCTCGGTATGTCGAAGTTTATAGTTAACACTGTCCATAAATTGACTCCAGGGAATAGAGCCATAGTCGAGATTGACATCATTGTATAGACAATAGAAGAAAGTGTAGAAAAGCTTACTTGCACTATCGGTGCTCGTGGTGCGTTCCGAAAAGCTCTTAAACAAGATCGTGAAAAGAGCATTACAGTGAGGAGGTATGCCTTTCTTTGTGAATTTTGACAACTGAGTGATGCCACCTTTGTATCCCATCTGGTAGAAGAGTTTGAGTAGGGTGATTGACTGAAGAGACTCAGGATCAATCATGTCTTCAGTATCCGTAAACCCTAAAAGTTTACCAAATCGAGATTTTGTAATTTTGGTCTTCACTGATCCAACCTTAAAAGTAACCATCTCCTCCGTCTTGTTGTAGAAGGAAATGGAGTATGCAGCAGAAAGAAGAGCAATGGGGACTGATGCAGATTCAGTCAAGGCCTTTGAGATCCTCGAGTATTTTAAACACTCGATCATTGGGCGAATACCTTCGCTGTAGTATGTAGAGTTCAGATCAATAACCAGGTTCTGATTAGCTTTGATCTTCAGCATCAAGGTTGACGAGGTGTTGTCGTTGGCGGAAGAAGAACCAGCCATTGATGAAAGCTTGAGAGAGGTTTTGCGCTTGAGAGAAGATGAGAATTCTTGAGAGAAAAAGTGTGCGGAGAAGAGAGAGAAGTCTTCAAGAGTTCTTTTTATATCTTTGGGAATTCAAACGAAGAGAGAGAATCCCGAGGAAATCGATTCAGTTTCCCCAAATGTCGCTTTATCATCATGAGTAACCCCCAAGAGTCGCCCTGTCAGGCGCGTGAAAAGCGACGAATCGCTAAAAATAAAGTGACGTTATAACTGACACGCGTTGATGACATCAGCCATAATTCAAATGTTTGCGCCTGATAATTCTTATTTTCTAAGTTATCAAAAAGAGACCTTGTTACCAAGAAACCAGAGGTGGAAAAATCAATAGTGGTTTTTGTGCAAGAGTGTGCCAAATGAAAAGAAATAAATCAATATCAATATCTGGGAGAACTGTGATGTCGGAACAGCATGAAAGCAGATGGATCCCGGGCAACGATCTCTTCCTTCAGAATCAAGAGAGATTCGGAAGTGCTTGCTTGGTTTCCCGTTGAATTACGATCAAATGATTTTTAAGAATCATTGAAAGGCATCCTTTAAATGTTAGGGTTGTTTGGGTGGCTCTGCTTCCAATCGGATTCCGAAACTTGACATAAGTTCGAAATTGGAAGGAGGTACTTGTGTGATTTGTGTAGCCATTAATAACAAGTATGGTTGGAATAATTTAAAAGTGACTAAGGTGTTATTTCAAATCTCATTTAAAAATTAAAAACTGGATCTTTTAGGAAGAAATAACTTAGGTTTAGTATATTTCATTAAGATCACTCAGAAAAATGAAAATTTGAGATTTCGCAATAGAGGCCGTCAATTCGTTATGGTTGTTCGGAATTTTGGGTTTCACTCATTAACACAGTTGTTGTGTAACCATCAGCTTCCAGTGGTAATGCTGAAAACCTTCATAAGGGTTACAGTTATATGAAAATGAGTTGAATGGAGAATTGATAGATTGGGTAAAAAAGGTTGGTGAGTCTCACAGCGCATCATGGTAAAAATGATTTGCGAGCTTTGACTAGAGTTTCTGAAACCATATATAGAAATCAGTTTGTATTTCAATAATCATCGAATTTCATTTTTGGTACCTAGAAAGTGTGGTGAGAAGAGTTCCATCAATTCAAAAGTTTCAATCGGGAAAAAACATTTTTGACTTTTGTATAAGAGAATATAAGAAGAAAAGAGACACGTCATTTCGGAAATAAGAGATAATTAGTAAGCTGCTGACGTAGATGTCAGTCATCATGGAGAATCCATTAAATGCTCAGGCGAAATGGAGGGAAACGTCCAATCAGGTTTCCAATCAGCCGTCTCTGCCATTAATGAAGTGCAATTATGGCGCAGAAATCATCATTACTCCAAAAAGTAAATTAAATTTCTGTAAATGGGAAGACAACCACTCATTTTTCTAATCTAATGGTCTAGGAATGGTCCTACAATCACACAATAATTAACATTTTCATTTAATACTAACTATATATATATATATATATATATATATATATATATATATATATATATATATATATATATATATATATATATATATATATATATATATTTCACCGTTGATCTAATTTTGATGATAAAGGATATGATGGTAAAATTAACATACATATCCCAATTTCTGTTACTGAATTAAAGGTACTTATCCTTTAGCCTGAGCACAGATTTCATCAAGGATCATAAACCCATCGAACACTCAATTTCAATTGAATCTATTGCATATTTCGTTAACAATAAGATCGAATCCTCAATTTCATTTGAATCGATTGATAATCATACGAAGGAATGGATTATCCAGACGATTCGAGAACAGCAATTGAAAGCAGTAGCAATGAAAGTACAGGTAATGTAAATCTTATTAAGGTTTAATTTTCTTATTGAATCGTAGTATTCATCAAATCTAGTCATGTTCGTTTAAAATTAGTTGTTTCAATCATACAGTAGTAACAATATACATCGCAATACCATTTTGTTGATGGATTTACGTGCAAAATTGTCTATTCGTATGCCAGCTATTATGTTACGTGATCGTATTTCTTCTGTAAAACATTATGTTCATCAATGAACATATGATTCATCAATGAACTTATGTTCATCAATGAACTTATGTTCATCAATGAACATATGTTCATTAATGAACATATGTTCACTAATGAACATATGTTCATCAATGAACATCAACCTAATTAATGTACGATATAACTATCATATTATGCAAGTTTGAATTATAATTTTGTTTATGCAAAATTGTTTATTCGTATGTCTGCGTGATCATATTTCATCTCTAAAACATTATGTTCATCAATGAACATATATGAACATATGTTCATCAATGAACATATGTTCATCAATGAACATCAACCTACTTAATGTACGATATAACGTTACCTGACATCTTTAAATCATTATGTTCACTGATGAACATATTTATATGTTCATGTAGGTTCAAAATACATCCAACACACTGATAAATATATGAGTAAAGAAGAAGATTCTCTTGGGGGTACAACATATTGGTTTCCTATTGTTAGTGACGGCATAGAACCAAAACCAGATGAACAAAATAATACATTGGATGAAGCTCAATATAAATACAGTAAATATGCTGAAGCGGGTGGTTTCAATATTTGAAAAAGAATCACTTAAGAAAGTGAAAGGAAATTTTTGCTATAGGTATATGGTTTGTGACAAGGCAGGTAAACCTCGAGGTTATGAGTATGATGCCTTGACTGCTAATGATGGAAGAAAAAAAAAGAAAAACAACAACAAAAAAAATTCAATGTCTTGCATTTGCTAAGTTTAGACTTAATGTAGAGACCTCAAAATATGAGCTCTATAAGTTTGAGAAAAGACATAACCATAAATTGTTTACCGCTAGTAACATTTACCTCTCAAAAAGCAAACATAAATTACACTACAAAGATGAAGAATTTATTTATGATTTAAGGACGTGTAACGTTGGGGCTACAAAAGCATATTCATTGATGACCACTTTGAAAGGAGGTTACGATCAAGTAAGGGGAACAAAAGTTGAGTATAAGAATTATGCTAGGGACTTGAATTTGTTCATTGGGGAAAGTGATTCAAATATGGTTGTTAATAGAATGATGAACAGGAAGGAAAATTTGTAAAACTTCTCATTTGAGTACATGTGTCATAATAGTGAGTTGGCGGGATTGTTTTGGGCCGACGAAACTTCAAAAGCAAATTTCAAAGAATTTGGAGAAATGGTTTCATTTGATGCAACATACAGTATGAACAAGTAAGTTTTTTTTTCTATGTAATTAGATTTAGTTTAAACGCATTCATTTATGAATATGTGTTCATATTTGAGAAATATTAATGTTCAAATATGAATATAACATTCTTTAGAGACATTATGTTAACAATAAAACATTTGTACATATATATCAGATACAACATGGTTTTTGTACCATTCACGGGAATTGACAATCACAAGCACTCTGTTAGGTTTGTTGCTGGTTTAATTTCTAATGAGACTGCTGATGGTTATACATGGTTGTTGCGTTGCTTTATGAAGGCATTTGATAAAGAACCAATGCTTGTTGTTACCGACCAAGATCCAGCCATGAGAAAGGCAGTAGCAACGGTTTTCAAGACTGCACGACACAGACTTTATATGTGGCATATAGGAAATAAACTAACTGATAAGGTATTGGAACATTTTTTTATTATGGCTTATGATTTCAATAAGCGAATACAAATTATTGACAGTTCTTAATTTCCAGGTTTCTCCAAAAATTATGGCTACTGATTTCAAGAAGCGAATACAATCACTAATATGGAGTGATAAAATAGACCGGATGCAGTTTGACACCATGTGGCATGATTTGATGGACGAGTTTCAACTAAATGACAATAAATGGTTAAAGGAGATGTTTTCTATTAAAGATCGATGGATACCGGCATATTTCCAAGATGTTCCGCTTTCATGTCTAATGAGGACAACTTCGAGGTCCGAGAGTGAAAATTCTTTTTTCGGTTCATACTTGAATACTAATTTGAATCTATTGAGTTTCACATCTTCATTTGAGGCTGCAATGGAGAAGCAAAGGAATACTCAGTACAAAAACGATTATGAATGTGAAGCTAACAATCCAGTGTTGAAAACACATCTCCTAATAGAGAAACACGCTGCTAACGTGTATACATATAACATATTCAGTATTGTGCAAAAAGAAATTGATGATTCTGTGTGGTTATGTTCGCAACAATCCATTCATAAAGAAGGCGATTGTGAAGTGTGTATAGTAAAAGATGAAAGAAAGATTTCTTTTAAAAAAAGTTTTGAAGGTTGTGAGAATATTGACGCGGATGATAATGATAATTTACAAACAAGTGTGTGTGAATCCGAATTCAAGGTAATATACTAACGTTCACTTATGAATATAATGTAATTTTTGTTTTTTTAACATATTTAATATGTTACTTTTGTACAGATTGAAATGAACGATAAAGAGGAGACAATAAAGTGTTCCTGCAACTTTTATTTACATCAAGGTGTATTTTGACGACATATATTTTGCATACTAAAGCATAAAAAGGTGGACAAGATACCGCAAAAATACATATTAAGACGTTGGCAAAAGGGTATTATTGCTTCAGAGCAACCAAAACAAAGGTATCATTATGGTAAGAAGAATGGTGCATGTAATGAAATGGTAGAAGATGTGTATACTATGTTCCTATCATGTATTGAAATGGCATCCGACGATTCAGAAGTATTACAGAATTTCGTAAACAAAATAAAAGATATCAAAGATAATATGGAATTAAATATACCAAGAAAAGAAGTAAAATGTAAAGGTGAACGAATGGAGACAAGGATTGGGGTGACAAGACCAGATGTACTTAAAATACATAATCCAAAAGATATAAGGACAAAGGGTTGTTGACCTCGAAAAAGGATTAAAGGAGCTAAAGAGAAGGCGATTGAAAAATCTAACAAAGAAGAAAGAGAGTGCCAATATTGTTACAAGTATGGACATCATGATTATAGAAATTGTCCAACAAGAAAAGAGGATGAAAGACTAGAAAAAGAGAAAGCAAGCTTGCAACATAAGAAATGAAGATCAGAAAATGAGAAAAAAAATGATTCAAATAAGTCAATATTACTTTATGAGATATGTTAGGATGTTAAGTATCAGAAACAGCTGATCATCAGCATCAGCTGATCACTTATGAGCACACTAGAATCTGATGATTGTCAAGCAGGAGGATTACACGCTACTACTGATGAGTTCATCAGTCGAAGCGTCTTTTGTTCTTATCGTATTTTTGTAGTTTATCTAGTTTCCATACTTATCTAGTTTATAGTTGGGATTTCCCTGAATTGTAGGGATACTCCAAATATATGTAGTATAGCATTGTATAAATACATCGCTAGGGTTTCTGTAATACTTACTTGATTTTCCATTAATAAAAAGGATCTCTGTGTGAGGTCAAACGTTCTGTGTGAGAAATACCTTTGTGTTCTTGTCTTTATTCTTGTTTGATCGATCCTTGAAGTCCAACAACTGCCATCAGAGCAGTTTTTTTTATCATTCAAGAATGTCTTACTCGTTTTCTTCCACTTCTGGCAACAAGATCCCACCTTTCGATGACAACAACTTTGGCATGTGGAAAAGCAAAGCCCTCATGGTTCTTGAAACCATGGATTTTCACATGCCAGATATCCTGAAAAACAGACCTTACGTACCCCACTTTACTGTCACAAAAGAAGGTGTTCCCGGTGAGAAGAGAGCCACCCCTGTTCACGAATTTTCTGAAGACGACAAACGTCTTGTTAATCTCGACACTCGATCCAGAGCTGCTATCGGTAACTCTCTTCCATATGAAGGCTATCATCTGGTTCAAAACTGTCTAACCGCAAAAGAGATGTTGAGCACTTTTACTGTCGCCTTTGAAGGCACTGCTGAAGTGTTAGCTGCTCAAGAGAACACTCTGAATCGAAAGTACGAACATTTTTTTGCATACAAGAATGAAACTATCACTCAGACATTCAATCGTTTCAATTGTCTGGTAAATGACATGAGAATCTTTAATATTGTCAAACATGACTCTGTCCTTGTCCTCAAATTACTTGACTCTCTGGACGATAAATGGGAGCATCTCGTTGATATTCTGAAGAATAGTGAGAAGATCCGCACCATGGATCTTCAAAGCTTGTTTGGAAATCTCCGCAGTCATGAGGAGATTAAGGCTCAGAGAAAGGAGATCATGAGAGACAGTCAGCGTGAAAGATCCGCTGCCTTATTTTCAAAAGGTCAGGAGAAATCAGAGTCTGAGGATACTGCTGATGAAGAGTTAGATGTTGACGATGAAGAGTTCAAGCACATGGCAGACCTTGCCACCCGAGCAGCACTGATTGTAAAGCAGTTCAATCAGTACAAGGATAACAGACGCAGTGGGGCTCAACGTTTTTCTAGTGGGTCTAAACCTAACTTCTCAAACTTCAAGAAGTCCATCAGTGACAGTGCCAAACCTACTGGGGAAAAGAAGAATGATGGAAAGTGCTTCAACTGTGGAAGTACTGAGCACTTTGCTAAAGAGTGCAACATGAACAAAGGTGACTCAAAGGATGAGTCATATGATGAGTCATATGAAGTCAAGTATAAGAGACTCGTTGCCTCTCTTAAAAGCCAAAACCTGGGATCTAAGGTGCTGATCGCAGAAGAGGAGAAAGAAAAATTGGAAGAGGAAGCTGATTCCTCTGATGATGAGAATCAGAATGTATGTCTGATGGCTGTAACTGGTGGGTCTACTGAAGAGGCAAGCAGCACTACCAGTGCTGCTGATGCTGACACTGTCAAAAATTGTGACTCTTCTGTATATCAGGTCAATGACTTTGTCAAGTTTTCCTTGAATAAAAAAATAAAAGCTTTTGAGTACTTGCATGTTTGTCTTGAAAACTCCAACTTTAAAAGACATCATCTGATTCTTGAAAATGAAAAACTGAAAGTTGAACTAAAAAACAAAGATCTTGATTTCTCTAAATTAAAAATTGAATGTCGTGACCTTATCTTGTCAAACAAACTTCTTTTTAAAGAAAAACAAACTGTTGAAAATGAAACCAAAAACATTCAACAGATCATCAAAAACTGGACTCACTCACACAAAAGGGTTTCCAAAATGATAAATGATCAGATATCTTTTCAGGCCACCAAAATTCTTGGTGGAGATTTTGAAAATGCTGTTAAGATTTTTAAAAAGGTTGAAAATGAACCCACCTTTCCTTCAAAAGAAGAATTGGTTAAAGATTTCAAACATAAATTTATTTAATCTGGTTATCATAAAGAAATGGAACTTATTGAAAAACACTGTTCTACTAACAAGGAAGGGGACATTGATGTTCAAACTAAAATTAGTACTACTGATCCTTCCTTAAAAGGAATTGAACAAGAAAATATTAGTGTCAGTACTGAGAATCTTATCAGATTTCCAATCTCTAATGGTGAATTTCATACTGTCACAAACATTGTGTTTAAAACTCCTGAGTGTCACACATCCACTGCTGACTCTGATGACTCCAAAAAGAAATTTACCCTTTTAAAAGCTATAGATAAAATCAAATTTACAAAAGCTAAGAAGTCTAAATCCATCAGAACCTGTTATAGATGTGGTGATTCATCTCATATGGTGGATCAGTGCATGTTTGAGTCAAGATCTGACAGAAAAATAAATATAGCTTCTCGCTGTGACAAATGGACCAAAAAGGAAAATTCCTTAAACTGTTTACCATCTGAATGTTACAGTATCTTGTAGTGTCTCAAACCCATTTCGAAATGGGTTCACTAAGGTTCTCACATGTGTGTTAGTAACTGCAGGGCCAAGAAAATATTTGGTATCTTGATAGTGGGTGCTCTCGTGATATGACCGGATACAAGTCACTGTTAGAAGATTTTGTGAAGAAAAATGGCCCAGTAGTTACATATGGTGATAATAGTCATGGACTCACCAAAGCATATGGCACCATACATTGTAAATCTGTACAGTTTTCAAATGTTTCATATGTTAAAGGTCTCAAACACAATCTTATCTCCATGAGCCAGCTGTGTGATGCTGATTATGATGTCTGTTTCAACAAGAGGGAAGGAAATATCATAAATGCTGGCAAAGAAGTGGTTCTATCTGCCAAACGATGTGATGACATCTATATACTGGACATGTTCTCCGCTGACCAGTCTCTGAAGAGATGTTTCTTTTCACGAGCTCAATCTCACATCAACAGGCTGTGGCACAAGCGTCTATCACATTTGAATTTCAAGAACATCTCCAAGATCTCCAAAGACCAACTGGTTCGAGGCATTCCCAAGATGAACTTTGTCAAAGACAAAGTGTGCTCAGCATGTGAGAAAGGTAAACAGGTCAAAGCCTCCTTTAAATCTAAACAGTGTTCCTCCATTGTGTCTCCTTTCAGTTTGATGCATATGGACCTTTTTGGACCTGTTCCTGTGGCCTCACTCGCTGGCAAGAAGTATTCTCTGGTGATTGTGATGAATACTCTCGATACACCTGGGTTATGTTTCTAAGAAATAAAAGTGATGCTGCTGTTGAAATTATTTCACTGATCAAGCAATCAGAAGTTCTCTTCGATCTTAAACTAAAGCAGCTGAGGAGTGACCACGGTACAGAGTTTCACAATCAAACTCTAGAAGACTTCTGCGAAGAAAAGGGTATCCTACAAAACTTCTCGGCTGTGAGAACTCCTGAACAGAATGGAGTCGCTGAACGAAGAAATCGAACATTGAGTGAGGCTGGGAGAACAATGGTGGTTGATGCTGGTCTTCCTTTATGCTTTTGGGCAGAAGCTGTAAATACTGCCTGCTACACTCAAAACCGATCCATTATTGTCAAAAGACATGGAAAGACAGCATATGAGGTACTGAAAGGTCGATCCCCTGACATATCTTATTTTCATGCTTTTGGTTGTGCATGCTTTATCTTGAAACAGGGGGAGCAACAATAAAAGTTTGAAGCCAAGTCAGACGATGGCATTTTTTTGGGATACTCTGCAATCTCCAAAGCCTTCAGAATCTTCAATGTGAACAAAAGAAAAGTGATTGAATCCATTCATGTGCGCTTCGATGAATCATCCTTTCCTCATCAGAATGAAGTTCACGAGCATTCAGTTCTCGAGAATCTCATGAATCCCACTTCGTTTGCTTCACTTGATCAAGTTCCCATTCCCTCAGCACTACTTCCCTCTGATGATCTATCTTCACCAGCTGATACGGTTCCATCATCCAATGATATATCTCCAGATCTCTCAGCATCTCCTGAAGCTTCTCCTGGTGATTCGGTTCCATTATCAAATGATGAAAGCGAAGAGACCTTTCACTCTCAATCTCTTCCTACTGTCAAAGATCATCCGCTCACTCAGATCATTGGTGATGTCACATCAGGAGTTCATACTAGAAGAAAGTATCCAGCAACTTCTGTCGTTATGTGAATTTCGTGTCACTGATTGAACCAAAGAAAGTAGACGATGCTCTTCATGATGCTGACTGGATAAAAGCTATGCAAGATGAACTTCACGAATTTGAGAGACATAATGTTTGGACTCTAGTTCCACGTCCTCAAGGAAAGTCCGTAATTGGAACTTGGTGGGTGTTCAGAAATAAGATGGATGAAGATGGGATCGTCATCAGAAACAAAGCTCGCTTAGTTGCTCAAGGTTTCAACCAGATGGAAGGTCTTGACTATGATGAAACCTTTGCTCTGGTTGCTCGGCTGGAGGCCATCAGACTATTCCTTGCTTTTGCATCTTTCATGAAATTCAAAGTATTCCAGATGGATGTGAAGACAGCTTTTCTACATGGTCATCTTCCTCAAGAAGTATATTTGAAACAACCTCCTGGTTTCTGCAGTGAGGTCTTCCCTGATCACATGTATCGGTTAGACAAAGTAGTTTATGGACTCAAGCAGGCTCCCAGGGCATGGTATGACACCCTAGCATCTTATCTTCTAGAAAAGGGATATCACAGAGGATCCATAGACAACACTCTCTTCATAAAGAGATCAGGCGATGACATCATTCTTGCTCAGGTGTATGTCGATGACATCATTTTTGGATCTACTAATGCTGAACTAAGTGAAGAGTTTGCTGCTGTTATGTCCTCAAAGTTTGAAATAAGCATGATGGGTGAACTATCCGTCTTCTTGGGTCTTCAAGTCAAGCAGTATCCTCAAGGAATTTTCATAAATCAAAGCAAGTACCTTCAGGATATGCTGAAGAAATTTTCCTTCTCTGATTGCAAGCCAGCAAAAACTCCCCTGAGTACCTCGATATCCCTGTCTACTGACCCCTCTAGTGCTGATGTAAATGCTTCATCTTATAGAGGCATGATTGGATCTCTCCTGTACCGTACAGCAAGTCGTCTTGATATTGTCTTTGCCACCAGCATGTGTGCTAGATATCAAGCAAATCCTAAGGAATCTCATCTTAATGCCGTCAAGAGAATCTTTCGCTATCTCAAGCACACACCATCTCTGGGTCTCTGGTACCCATGTGAGTCCTCTTTCGATTTAGTTGGTTTCACTGGTTCTAACTTTGCAGGGTGCTCTCTAGATCGTATAAGTACATCTGGTGGAAACCAACTACTAGGAAATAGACTAATCAGTTGGTCTAGCAAGAAACAGTCATCAGTAGCTTGCTCAACTGCTGAAGCTGAGTATGTAGCAGCTGGCAGATGCTGTGCTCAGGTGCTATGGATTCAAAATCAACTGATGAACTATGGATTCACTCTGTCAAAGACTCCCATCTGCTGTGATAATACAAGTGCTATTCTCATCTCACAAAACCCTGTTCAGCACTCCAAAACTAAACACATCGATGTACGACATCACTTCATCAGGGACATCATTCAGAAAGAGAAGATAGAGCTTCTATACATTCCTACTGAGCAGCAACTGGCAGATATTTTTACTAAACCTCTTGATGAGAAAAAGATGCTATTCTTCATTGGTGAATTAGGGATGATCTCGCAGTAAAAGTGTAATTTTTATCTTGTTTTTTTGCTTTAGTTAAATTCTCTTAATTGATAGACAAAAGTTTTTTCATTCATTCATTAAAAGAGTACATCTTACATTTTTTTTAAATTTACTAATATTTGAAATACTACCATAACGATGGATTTCCCATAGTGTACAGCTGATGGATTCTAAGTTCACTCTCATCCACAAACAGACGAATCTCTTCTGAAATTTTCACCAAGCACTGCTGCTGATCAGTCACCCTCAAAAAAGTCCCTGGCCACCTTCCCCTTTTGTACCAAACTTCCACCAGATCTGATGGCTTATACTCCACCAACAGCTTTGGTGGCACTGGCTGAAGGGCACCCCAACCACAGGAAACTTTCATCGGCCTCCCTGTTGCACTATCAGTCAAGCTCGTTAGCTTAACCTCATAACGATGCAACCAGATGCCAACTATCACTCCTCCATACGTTCCGCCCTGAAACTCCCCTTCATCCAGCATCTTCACCTCCACTTTATCCCAACGCTTGAAAGGACTTTCTGCCATCTTCTGCTCTTGAGTATATTTTGCTTGTATCGTGTGTGTTTTGATTCTCTGATTTTTGTTTCCTTTTATAGACCCTTACAACAATCTCGAGATTTCCGTTTTGGGCGATTCATCTCTCCTGAAATAAATACTTGATGTGACGCATCACCTTTTGATCTTCTCAAGGTGATCCTGTCAGAAGATTTTGATCTGACGGTGATCATTGATCTAGTCTGCAACTCTGACACCTACGTCCCTAGAAGCATGCTGCTGTATGTGACCTAAGTCTCATTTCTCAGTGGCAAGACCAGCCCTAAGATGTAATAGAGCCACTCACTCTTATCAGTGCTCCAACAAAGTCTATCCGCTGATGAGAGATTGCCATGTCCCTCTGATAAACATATTTCTTGGGCCTGAGTGATCTTTTCTTTTTGTATCAACCAGACCCTAACCCTAGAAACATGCTGCCGCATGTCAAGTCTTATGTCCTGCTGAGACATCAAGCACTGACCCACCTCATCAACAGATCAAAGCATCAACTGATGATTGGATTGTCTGGTCCTATAAAGACAAAGGGTTTTATTTTTTTATTGTCAAATTTCTCCAGACCCTGTCCCTAGACACCGCTGCTGCATGAACGCCTTGCAAAGCACTTGATCCCTCCATGTACTGATGCAATGTCATCAGTACATGAAGTACTGGCTGGTCCTTCTTGCCAAGGGATCTATTGGTCATCTGTCGCTGAGATTAACCATTCACGCTTCTGCCTTTATCTCTCGTATCTCAACCACAGATCCTGACCGTTGATGATTGCCACCTGTCCCTGACATTTCAGCACCATAATCATCATGAGATCTCTTCCGATCTCCCCGCCTCGTTCCTCGCCCTCTAAATATCTCCACTCCTCTCACATATATATACCCTTTCAAATTCCCTAAACCCTCTTTCCCACACAAATACCCTCTTCTTCTAAACTTGTTAAACCCTAATCGTCGTGCTTTATAAAATGTCTCGAGTGTTTGAGTTCACTCCATCAACTGGGCTCTCCAAGGTTGCTGCTAGCCCTGGATCAAATGTTCTTGTCCTTGCAAACAATGTTGCTGCCGTTTTTTCAATCCCGATTAAACTCAAGAATCAGGGTTTTCAGCAGTTCGTCGAGTTCTTGAAGGGACATCCCCTAAACTTTGCAATCTCTGGAATGCCAGACGTGTTCAAACCCTCCATGGTCGCTGAATTCTGATACACCTGCAACTTTTCTCCCGAATCAGACTCCATTACTGGTACGATCAGCAACGGTCAGGCCCAAGTCTCCCTCTCTGTGGATACGTTCAGACGTTGTCTTCGCCTACCCTTCTCTGCTCCTTTTTCGGATCTTCCATCTGGAGAAGACTCTAAAACCGTTGTGCATCTCTTGGGTTATGATCCCAAACTCACTGGCAAGAGAGATGCGGAGAAGACAATCCTTCGTCAGTGTTTCCCTGCTGGTTGGAAATTTCTCACAGGAGTGATTGGAAAATGTTTGGGATATAAACAAAGTAGTCTGGATCAACTAAATACGTATGAACTCCGTCTCCTATATGAAATGGCTCTCAACAAGAATTTCGACTACGCTCGTCTCATCTTCGATCAGTTGGTATCACTTGTTTCATGCAAGGAGCGTAAGAACTATGTTGCTTTTCCTCGTTTCCTTGCTCTTGCTTTGAGTTTTGAGTCCATGGAGTATACCTCTGCCTCTGATGTAACTTGCACCTTTCCAATGTTATCCTCAAAGATATTCGGAACCTCTGTCCCAACAGCGGATGATGCCTCCATGCCTGGCTGCATGACTGGGTGGATTCACACACCTTATCAGGGTGAACAACTTCTCAGAACCACCCACCCAGTACTTGATCCAGTGGTTCTGGCCAATCCTGAAGAATCCACTGCTTCCGAATCAACACCATCTGATCGCCAAAGCTCTTCATCCACTTCTCAAAGTTCATCTAGTACAGAGGAATCTCAATCCCAGTCCTCCAGCACATCAGCATCTGACTCTCCATCAAAGCCTTCCACTGAGGTATCTTCTGCGTCCTCCTCTGACCTATCAAACCATCGAAACACTGTTGCTCTTGAAATCACTCTAGTCGAAACTTAAAATGCTGATTTCATTCAAATGATCCATCCCCTTTTAGAGGTAACAGGCACATCCGCTTTGCATCCCCTGAACCTGAACCTGAACCTGAACCTGAACCTGAACCTGAACCTGAACCTGAACCTGAACCTGAACCTGAACCTGAACCTGAACCTGAACCTGAACCTGAACCTGAACCTGAACCTGAACCTGAACCTGAACCTGAACCTGAACCTGAACCTGAACCTGAACCTGAACCTGAACCTGAACCTGAACCTGAACCTGAACCTGAACCTGAACCTGAACCTGAACCTGAACCTGAACCTGAACCTGAACCTGAACCTGAACCTGAACCTGAACCTGAACCTGAACCTGAACCTGAGCCACAACAACCACCCCCTGCCCCCAAACACATATACTTCTCATCCCCTGACCCTGGCCCATCCTCTAGCTCCTCTCAGCTGGATGATATTCAAGTCTCCCTTCAGAAAATTCTTGAACATTCCCAAAACCACTCCTCGAGACTCCAACAGCTTGAAATCGATGTTGCTTATATTAAGAAACTATTCTACTGGTCCTTGGTGAATGTGTTGCCCGAAAATGCAATAGTTGCTGACCTACCCCCATCTCCTCCACCGGGTCCTGATGGCACTGCACACCTTTACATGCCTCCTCGTTCCTCTGCACCACCACCACCTCCACCACCACCTCCACCACTACCACCTCCACCACCACCACCACCACCACCACCTCTTCCACCACCACCACCACCACCTCCTTCTGATGATGCCAAAAAGGGGGAGAACGTGTCCAGGTCTCAAGATCCCCTCCCAGGAGGAGATATTGCCTCAAGGGTTATTGCCTCCTTCAACAAAGATGATGATATGGCTCATGCTGAGGGGGAGCAGGCTGAAGGATCCTCAGTTCTTCAACTAGCAGTATATGCTCCTACTGAGGGGGAGTAGGAGTCTAAAGAAAGCACTGATAACGAAGAAGAAGAAAATCCTGAGGGGGAGCCAGAGGTAGCCTATGCCTCTGAATTAAAAGATGAAGAGGGCTTTTTCGACATGCCTTATCATCCTGCTCCTATTGTTGTTTTGTATCCATGACAACCTTTTCCTATTGAGAATTTGAGTTTCTCTACTCCAGAAGGTGATTCCATTCCAAATGTTGATCATCTTGCAGCTGATGAGTCTGATGATGATGCTCCCCTGGTGTTCAAGAGAAAACATAAAACTGAGTCCTCCTCAGTGCATGGGTCATCAAAACGTCAGAAGCTTTCTTCCCAAGTCCTTCACCTGGCAAAAGAGTGGTGCATGTCCCCTGCTCAGGTCAAAGAAATAGTTGCTGAACATAATCTGGTCATGACAAACCGGATCATTTTTTCAAAAGACACTTTGTTGATCAAACAAGTTGTTCAAAAGGAAGGAGGAATTAGCCAGCAGCAAGATCTCCTGAGCCGATTCGACTCCATGACTATGGAACAAAGAAGAGTTGCAAGCCAGGCTGAAAATACAAACAGGCGAATCGACTTGGCGAAATTCATAGGTGTATTCTCAAGAAGGAGATCCATGCTCCCAATTGTCAAAGTGGGGTACTCCAAGAACAAATGGGAACTGGTCCTGAAACTTCATTTTCAGAGGAAAGATAAATAAGTACTTGTTCTTGAACAAGTCTTTATACATGAAGTAGCAAGTTTTGGGTTCACTGAATGGGAAGAAATACTCTTTGCTATCAGGAGTCACAAGGGGCTGTATGCTGAAGAGCTTCGTGGTGTTGTTAAAAGGTGGATGGACAAGGCTTATAGCTTGGATCTTATCCCTGCCTCTACTCGTTCTGATAAGCCCTGCTCATCTGCTCCTAAGAAACGAAGAAGGAGGTCTCACGAGTTTCATCATCTGGCTCTCTATGGGACTAAGGATTTCAATAACATTCCTCTCCCTGGTGCTCCTACTGAAGCCCTTACCCTGATTCGGAATCTAGTCCATGGGATGACTTATGAAGATCAAAATGGAAAGATGTGCTTCATGCATACGACTGATCTGAAGAAAGCATCTACCGAACATCTCTTCCAACTTTGTCTTGAGTGCTTCAAGGCCAAATCAGCTGATGGATTTCATATGCTGATTTCACATGAACTGGGAAGAAGAGAGCCTTAGCTTCATGCTCCTGAGTACAAATGGATTAAGCCTGAGATCCTCTCTGAGGCTGAGTATGTTGCTTCGCTTGGTCAATCCTCCTTCTGTTAAAAAGGTTTTGACATCATCAGATTGGGGGAGATTGTTAGGCTGTTAAGTATCAGCAACAGCTGATCATCAGCATCAGCTGATCACTTATTAGCATACTAGAATCTGATGATTGTCAAGCAGGAGGATTACACGCTACTACTGATGAGTTCATCAATCGAAGCGTCTTTTGTTCTTATCGTATTTTTGTAGTTTATCTAGTTTCCATACTTATTTAGTTTATAGTTAGGAGTTCCCTGAATTGTAGGGATACTCCAAATATACGTAGTATAGCATTGTATAAATACATCGCTAGGGTTTCTGTAATACTTACTTGATTTTCCATTAATCAAAAGGATCTCTGTGTGAGGTCAAACGTTCTGTGTGAGAAATACCTTTGTGTTCTTGTCTTTATTCTTGTTTGATCGATCCTTGAAGTCCAACAAGATATTGTTTCAATTTTCATATTTTTTTTCAACTTTTGACATTTGAGGCAAAAAGTATGTTAATCAAGCTTTAATTGTGTTCTTTTATTAGTAGTTATGTTCATGTGTGTAATAAGTAGATACCAACCATACAAGCAGTTATGGTTGTTTATGAAAATATATGCATTTGTTCATTTATGAAGAATTGTTCATTTATGAACATTTGGTCATCTTTTAACAGTAAGTGCAGTAAGTACAATGTCTAAAAAAGAACAACGTCTACAAAAGTACAATGTCTAAAAAGAATACAAATGGAAAAACGTAAATTGTGAAATGTAAATAGATACCAAAAATGTGCATTCTGTAAGTACAATGTCTAAAAACAACATGAAAAATAAAGTACAATGTTTAAAAAGAATGCAAAGTAAAAACAAAGTACAATGTCTATAAATTGGAAAAAAGTAAAGTAAATCGTCAAATAATACCAAAAGGACAAATAATAACTGGTACGTAAGTTGGTTTATGATAATATGTTCATGAATGAACATATGTTCATGAATGAACATTTGTTCAGAACATATGTTCATCAATGAACATATGTTCATCAATGAACATATGTTCATCAATGAACATATGTTCATTCATGAACAGTGATTGTAAAAATGTGCATACTGTAAATACAATGTCAAAACAGAAAAAACAGTTAATGGAAATATAGGATATACAAGAAATAGAAGCATGATTGCATATATGATCATGTATCAAACACCATGGAAAACTAAAAAGTACAAAAGTAGATTGTCTTAACATAATAGGACAGGGAAAGTGCAATGTCTAAACATAATAGATACAAGCATTTCAAAAACTTCTATTTTCCAAAATTTTAACAATGACCTTTATCAACTCTTTCAACTCTAATTTTCTTCGCATTCTTGTCGATTTGTTTAACTGTTTCTTTATCCAACTTCGAAAAGTCTTCAGATTCCTCCATCACTTTTGCCTTCAAAAGGTTCTCATCAAACATCAAAATTTTGGTTGCATATCTGCGTCTTAACTTCTCCAATTGTCGTTTTTGGTCAGCTGATTCTTTGACCAAACCACAAGACCATTTACCTCCGCCTGTCCCATCAAAAATTTCCATGTGACGCATCAGAAAAACCCCACAATCAACTTGATTCTCAACTGTTTTCCATTCAAAATCAAGGATTGTATATTTGAGTTTTCTTATAATCTCAAATTTACTATGCCCCACTATCTCTAAATAACGAGCAAACATGAATTTCTGCAAAATTGTGTTAACATATATTTCATTAATATTAACAATCGAGTAAAATATAAAATAAATTAACATAAATAAGTAACAATGCAATTACCAGAGCGATTGGTATCTTGCCATAAAAAATTCCAGACCTCCTCTTTGCATTGTCAATTATATAATAGCATGGGTCTTTTAAATCAAAACATAGGATGTAGTAATGCCCCTTTTGGTGAATAGGGAATATAACCTATAAGATTGACATAATAGGTTAAAATAAGATATTGTTCATAAAAACATAAAACATACTAGTGTAATCATAAAATGAGGATGTTTGATGTTCATAAATGAACATGTATATTCATAAATGAATAAATGTTCATCAATGAACATGTGTAATAAGAAATGATCATACAGCGTGTAACAGATGTTCATCAATGAACATTTGTATTTATAAATGAACATATACTTCCACGAATAAATAATAAAATTATGTACAAACTCATACCAAATCCACAGCTCGAAAATCTCTTATTTCAGGTTGACGTTTCGTGTCTTCTTCAACACCCTTCAAAAATGCTAAAAAGCTTTTGCCAAAGTCATTTTCATTTTCATGAATAGAATAATGCTACAAAAAAGGAGAAAAATATCAATATATGATAAATGAAAACCTTTAAACAAAAAATATAAATTAACTGACCATTGTTCCTATTAAAAAAAAAGTAACGAAAAGGAGACGAGTCTGTTTTCTTCTTGTTATCAACATTTAAATAGTAGCTCCAAAGATCGATGACACTACTATACAGCCAACTAGGAGGAAAAAACCTTTCCAGCACTTGCCTAAAACATCGTACACCAGTGGATGTTTTGAAGATAGGTTCGCTATTAAAAAAAAAGAATTAAAATCAGTTAACAAAATCATTTTAACAACAAATATTTCAAAAAATTAAAACTTTTACTTACTTTGGGTCCCCCATCAGTGCATATAGTCTATTTGAGACCTTTTCCTCCTCAGATGTAATCTTTGATAATAAGGATGTAATTCTTGACACAAATGGTGATCGATGAACTGTAGGAGGTTTGGTATTTCGCTTGATAACAACCTTTCTTCAAAACGTCCTCTGTCACATTAATTCCCTTATCCAAATCAGATCCCAACACTTCTTCAACTATCTCTACGGAATGCAAATCTTCTTTTTCAGTTTCTTCACGTTCAAACTCTTGAGTAATACAAAGGTCAAACGATGGTATAAGTGATTTTTCAAATGATTTTCCTTTATTCCAATTATCAAAACTCTTATCAACATCATCCAAGAATCCTTGTGATTCAATAAAAACTCCTGGTGTTTGCAAAACTTGATCAGTCTCTTCTACTCCGACAGGTGTGACAACTTCAATTGACCTTTGTTTCGAGTCTTCTTTTTCAAAATCATCTTTTGAGTCTTTTTGCAAATTAACTTCAAATTCATCTTGAAAATCCTTTAAAAGTGATAATAACTTGTCGTTCGTGAGGAAAAGTTCCAAAGCTTTCACTATTTGACTCTTCATGTCTAACTTATACTCCTTTAGCCTTTGAAGGCTTTCCGTGAGGTCTTGAAGAATATTCTGTAAAAAAACAACTTAATAAATTAAGACTAAGTAATTAAGTTATGCATACAAGATGATGTTCATAAGTGAACTTAGTTATGCTCGACTATGAATTAAACACATTAACAAAAACAATCAATCTAATTAAAAACTAATACCTCAGATTGTTCAGATTCTAACACAACCCCACATTTACCGAATCCCCCCAGAGCATATTCCTTGTCCGACCGCAAACGAATAGTATGTACATTCCATGATGATATCGCATGACGCTTACGTGGGAATGGATAGTCAGGAAAGTTGGTATAATCAAGATAAAGAACCTGCAATATATAACAATTCGAAAAGATTAGTAAATGTATTTAATTTAATAATGATGTACCAAATAAATACTAAAAAGTATTGGACAAATATTACCAATAAAATGGTGATTGGCCCCGTAAATTTACAATTCGGATCATCCCTTTTCCAACTGTTTTTGCAACTCTTAGACAACTAAGTATGTAACCACACCAATCAATTTGAGAAACATCAACTTCTGCTAATATGTAAGGAACAAGGGAGGTTTTGCAAGTTCCACTGGGATAAGTCTCGCAAAGTGAATTCAGAAATATTAACACAAAATCGATCTTGAAAAGTATATCAGCCTCTCCATAAGAGAAAATGTGTTTTTGAATGTCGCTCATTTTTATGTTTTTGTTATCATAAGCTTTCTTCCAACTTCTATACATTGGGTGGTCAGGAGCACAAGGCTTAACAGAAAAAATGTCAGTACCGCCATTTTTTAATCCAGTCATCTGATGTACTTTATATGCAGTGACTTCAATGTAACCACTTTCAAGTACAATACGCATGGTTTTTGGATCAAAATGATCAACAATGTAGAATCCTAAATGTCCCGTGAGACCATCTACCTTCATTCCAAGCAATGAACCTAGACCCATGTCCCTTACAACTGCTATTTGGTCATTATTCAAACTCTCAATAACAGGAAAAAGTGGTTTTGGGTTCGTCCTTGCGGATAAGGTATTTTTTGGCACAATGACTGTTGTTTTGGGTTTTCTATTTTCCTTTCTGTTATCGATTTTTTTCTTCTTTACATCCTTTAAGTTCACAAGGTTTTTCTTCTATCTCTCTCTTCCTTTTTGATGAACTTTGTGATTTATGTCCTGTATATAATAAAATAAAAGACAAAAAATATTTATACAATATACAAAATGAAAATTTAAACTTGATTATCAAAATCATACAAACCTGCGAAGGGGGTCTTAAAATCATCACCCGAAGACTCATCATTTGCTTTCTTTTTATGATTTGTCTTCATTATTTGGAAAACTGTAATAACAACAATTCTAACCATATTAACAAAGAATTTCCTATTCATAACTAAAAACTCAATCAATAAAAAAACTATGATGTATGTACACTAAATGTTCATTAGTGAACATATGAGCCACATTACCAAACACACATTACCAACAATACCAACAATAAGGAAATCGGAATAACAAATGTTCACTAATGAACAGTTCAAAGCTGCATTCCCAAACACCCCCTAAACAAACGTGATAAGCAAATAAGTAGTTCAAAGGCGCATTCAGTGATAAGCAAATAAGCAAATATATCTAAAATTAATGATAGAATTTTGCATTGCAAGCATGATAAGCAAATACACAGTTCAAAGCCGCATTCCCAAACACCCCTAAACAGACGAAATTGCATAGAAATTGTACTAAAAAAGGATATGTTCACTAACGAACATATGTTCACTAATGAACATATGAACATATGAACATATGATCACTTTACGGAATGGAGAATTATTATTGGGCTATAAACACGTATCAATACACATTCAATCGAATTATTGGTACCAAATCCACATTCAATTGCGATTTTTCTAACATATGTTCACTAATGAACATATGTTCAATATGATCACGCAGACATCAAATCATCGATTGGAAGATAACCGTAGAATGATTGCTCAATTTCAATAAATAGAATAAAAACAGAGATCATTAACATACATGTGAGAAATTGCGATAAACCCTAGTGCGCAATGGAGAAGACGGATTAGGCGGACACGAGGAAGGTAGGTGATGATTCGTTAATTGCTCAACAATGGAGATGTTCAGTTTGCGCTTTGATTAACCCTAGGTCTGATAAAACCCTAGCTGCGCAATGGAGAAGAAACGAAACCCACAGATGACATCGATGAGACTGTAAACCTCTTTCGTCACTCTAGCCCTCTTTTGTTTTTTGAATAAGCGTGTAATATGTGCTCCTTTATTTTCGGAACGAATCACAATTGCAATACCCAAATTACCCCCAGCTTGTTTTATCCGATTTTTCTAAGATTTTATTTAAAACTTTTTTTGTGAACCATTGATTTATAAATCAAGGGTGGAAATGTTAGTTTTGTAGTTAGGTATTATTTTTTAGTTCTATAAAGAACCTATATATATATATATATATATATATATATATATATATATATATATATATATATATATATATATATATATATATATATATATATATATGTATATATATATATATGTATATATATATATATATATATATATATATGTATATATATATATATATATATATCTGTATATATATATATATATATATATATATATATACATATACACATTCATGTATATATATATATATATATATATATATATATATATATATATATACATGTGTATGTGTAAGAGTGCGTACAGTTTCAATATCTGACTAATTGCTTCGTTGATTTTAAGGATGGCGATCGCCAAGGTGGACAAGTCGAGTCGTGCAGGGCGGGGAGCTGTGGGAGGAGGAAAAACCCGCACTCGAGGCTCGGTGTCACGAGATATGTGGGTGATGGGCATAGATTTTGTACCTGAGTTGTTTCTTGATACAATGATTCCTAGTGGGAGCCGGTGGCCAGAGGGGTGACTGGCAGATTACACCAAAGTGGAACCAGTGTGAGATTGAGATAGTTGTTGCTATTGGGAAATGGTTGATACTTCTTGGGGAAGTTTTCAAAATAAGTCACTGTGTGGAAGGTGACAAGATGGAGTGTACTACGAATTTATTGGTAAGAGATGTACCGTATCGATGACAAGTGTCTAACACAGCACAGTAAGGCAGAGTTGGGATGTTAGAGGAAAATGGTGGTTAGCCTTGTAGGCTGAGTAGTTGATCCAGTGCAGTTGAGAAAAGATTAGCAGGGAGTCGAGTTAATTGTGAAACAGTGCTATGGAACCCATGTGGCTATAAACCTGAGTGTTTGACACGCTAGGGCGAGTGATCTCGGTGTTTAACGAAACGAATTTCTGTTGTCCGCCAATGTAATGTGTGTGAGATGAAATAGTTGGATCATATGACCATCTCGTGTGGTTGGGATGATGAACGCTAATCCTCTGGCTGATTAAGTTAGGGTGTTAGAGTGTGGTTGCATTGTTGAGCATAATGTGTGTGTGTTTGTGTGTGTGTGTGTCTATATATATATATATATATATATATATATATATATATATATATATATATATATATATATATATATATATATATATATATATATATATATATATCTATACTATAAACCATATATAATTTACAAGCTTTTTAAGCACAAAAGTCTTAAAATTAAGACAATACAACCCTTTTATGCATAAACCTACAAAGATTCCGGATTGCCAGCGTGTAAATGAGGCCGTGTCCGGATTGCCAGCGTGTCCGGTTCTAAAATGTGGATATTAATGGGTTATATAACCATAACTAACCCTAAAATGAGATATACCAAACAACATTAAAGAGCCGTCATCTTTATACCTCCTCATCGCCTTCATCCGCCACCACCACGTTACCATTCTTTTTGACCCCTACATCCGCCACCTGATCGGAAATTTTATGCATCGCCACCTGATCCACCTTCAACTCTGGTAACACAGTCCCGATTCTCCATGAAAACCCTAATTTTTCTCCTCCTTATTCCTCCTGCAACCACTGCCATCGGTGACCCTAAATCCGCCTACTCCCGCCTTCAACAACGATCCCTTAAAAGCCATTGGTACCGATGTCCGCTTCCAAAAACATCCACCTAAAAATCACGATGTCTGGTTCGATCAGGTGGCGGATGGATCTCCAACGGTGGTGGCGCCTTCAACCACGATCTCAAATCAGACCCTAAGTAAGCCACCGGATGAAATTCGATCGGGTTACGGATTTGGTACCTGATGAGTTTCGAACGGATTTGGTATGGATCTCCAACGGTAGTGGCGCCTGCAACCACTGCAATCGGTGACCCTAAATCCGCCTTCTTCCGCCTTCAACAACGATCCCTTAAAAGCCATTGGTCCCGACGTCTGCTTCCAAAAAAATCCACCTAAAAATCTCGATGTCTGGTTCGATCAGGTGGCGTATTGATCTCCAACGGTGGTGGCGCCTTCAACCACGATCTCAAATCAGACCCTAAGTAAGTTCCTGTAGATTTAGAGGGGTTGTAATTCGATCGACTGTAATTCATCGTTTTTTAAATTGTTTGTATATTGTAACCCTAGATTTATTTGTGTAGGTTCGTTTATAATAAAGTGTATGGAATATGTGTGTCATTTTTAGTTTAAATTCGAGTGTATGGCATCTGTGTAGGTTCCTGTAGTTTCTTTTTGGGCAAAATCAAGTGTATGGCATCTGTGTAACATTCTGCTTGACTTTCATCGGCTTAATTGAGATGTTTCCTTCTAGCGTTCAGAATTTCACATGGTATGTCCACATTATTTTATCTGATGCTACTGATTGTGGATTTTTCTTCGGGTTTAAATTATAGTAATGTCTTGAACCTTCTACTTTATTGTATCATATCATTTAAACATGGATTTTTACTTTGAAAATAGATAAGAAGCAATGCTTAAGGCTGTCATCAGAGCTGCTATGGCTGGTGGTCTTTGTGACATCATCCACGGATATCAATTTGGAAAGTATAAAGTTTATTGGCAAGATGCCTTCACATTTGAATATGACAAAGCTGGGCTATCAAGAATAATTGTAAGTTACAAATTGTACCTTGTTGGTTTTTAATGAAAGTATGCCGTTTGACCATAAACTTTAGTTCCAGATCAGTATTAAAGTATCTATCTATCCTTTGGTTTTTGTATTTTGCAAGTGTTTTATTGGATAATACAATAATTGCACATGTAATTAAGTCTTAAGTTTCTTTAATTATTCACTATTTTTGTTGTTCTTTTTTTTTTAATAAATTGAAATTTTGAAATTTTTCAATGATTTGAAAAGTTTGACAATTTAAATTCTAGGGACCAAAACTGAAAAAAAGAAACAAAATCAATAACCATGTGGACCAAGAATTAAAAAAATATTCTTTTTAGTATATTATAAAGCAGGACTAAATGGTTATTTTAAATACATTTATAATTCTACTAAAATCCACGATCATACTAAAAGAAACAAATCATCAACAGTTTTCCATAGTTTTTATATTTTTGCTATTACATTAACAGTTTCAGCAAACCACCAACACCATTGTCACAAATATTTCTTCTGGTTACTCTATCTAACTATCTAGGTGTCAATTTTGTCCAGGTTTTAATCTCAACCATTAACTGTTGTGGCTTTGACTTCAACAAAACATGAGAAACATATCTATTCCTGTACAGGGTATATCTGTCCAGGTTTTAATCTCAACCATTTTAATCCATTCAAGTTGTTCAGGGTATATCTGTCCAGGTTTTATCTCAAACCATTTTAATCCATTAAAGTTGTCTGTAGGAAAAGAGAAAAAATAAAAGAGAAAAGAGAAAAGAGAAAGATGCCATATTTGACCCATTATGATGAGTCATACCCCACGAATCCCACATGCATATAAATTGTAAGTTTCTTTAATTATTCACAATTTTTGTTGATTTTTTTTAATAAATTGAAAATTTAAAAATTTTCAATGAATTGAAAACTTTGACAATTTAAATTCTAGGGACCAAAACTGAAAAACAAATAAACGAAATCAATAACCATGTGGACCAAATAGGAAAAAAGGCTGTTTTTATAATATTATAAAACAGGAGCAAAATGATCATTAACTTCCTGAGATGCCTTTTTTTTCCCAACATCCGTTTTTTGTGGAGAAAAGGTAGAGTTTTGTCAATTATCTTTACAAATTATTATTAAAGATGGACCCAGTAATTTGACTTTTATTCGAACCATACTAAAATGGTTAAATTTAATACTATATAACTAAATGTACAAGTAATTAAAGCATGAGTAAGCAATAGTACAACCTATTTTAGCATTTTGACAGGCCATTCCAGCAATTTTGACAGCCCATTCCACGATCAGACTAAAAGAAACAAACCATCAACAGTTTTCCATAGTTTTTATATTTTTGCTATTACATTAACAGTTTCAGCAAACCACCAACACCATTGTCACAAATATTTCTTCTGGTTACTCTATCTAACTATCTAGGTGTCAATTTTGTCCAGGTTTTAATCTCAACCATTAACTGTTGTGGCTTTGGCTTCAACAAAACATGAGAAGCATATCAATTCCTGTACAGGGGTATATCTGTCCAGGTTTTAATCTCAATCATTTTAATCCATTCAAGTTGTCCAGGGGTATATCTGTCCAGGTTTTATCTCAAATCATTTTAATCTATTAAAGTTGTCTGCAGGAAAAGAGAAAAAATAAAAGAGAAAAGAGAAAAGAGAAAGATGCCATATTTGACCCATTATGATGAGTCATACCCCACGAATCCTACATCCGTTTTTTGTGGAGAAAAGGTGTAGTTTTGTCAATTATCCTTACAAATTATTATTCAAGATGGACCCAGTAATTTGATTTTTATTCCAACCATACAAAATGGTTAAATTTAATAGTATATAACTAAATGTGCATACAATTAAAAAATGGTTAAATTTATTAGTATATAACTAAATTTACAAGTAATTAAAGCATGAATAAGCAATAGTACAACCTATTTAAGCAGTTTGACAGCCCATTCCAGACTACATTGGCAAGTGGACAAAAGTTGAGAAACTGAAAGAATCTTTTATGGATGAAAAAAATTCCATCAGTTTCTATAGATGTATAATGTATTAATATATGTGACATCAATATTTTTATTTTATGATGCAGGCATCCACAAGGTTGTTCACTTAAAGGACCAAATACCTTCTACCATTTCTATTTTAAAAAAACTAAATGATCTGTATGAAATTCTGTATACCTTTGTATTTCTTTGTTTCAACTTGCACATAGCCTTCAAGAACAGTCCACATCTTTGTTCTTAAAAAAAAAGCTTTTTTAGTATTATCTTTCTTCCAACGGATATTAGGGATGTATGGCAAAGGAGAAAGAAGAAATGAAGAAACCTACAAAAGAGAAAGAAATAAGAAGTAACCTGCGACTGCAAATTCATCTAACAAGCAAGATGACATTCCTCTCTTATATTCAGACATCATGCCACTCCTTTTAAGCCATCTTCTAGGATCTAACACCATGTAACACTGTATATTTTTGCAGGTTGTTATGTGGCCATAATACCCTTTTACTATTATAACTTTAATCTTACTTAAAACACTAACCAACTCCAAGGTACCAAAAGCCAGGAAGAAAACATCTAATGACACTTTACCAACTGAACCAGATGGCACCAAACTTCAAGGTACCTGTGCTTTCTGATTTTTTCTGTTTTTAACTTTTTATAGTTTCTTATGGAGTAAATTACAAAATGGTCCTTGTGCTTTTTGATTTTTATCGTGTTTATTCCAAAAGTAAAAGTATTTTTAGTTTTGGTCGTTATTTCAAGGTTTCAAACCGATTTGGTTCCTTGACCTTGAGATAAGGACTAAAATTGATATGAAAATCTTGAAATAAGACCAAATCAGAAAGTCCTAAGGTAAAATCAAAATGAAATCTTGAAGGACCAAAACTGAAAAATGTTTTAGTCGTGGACTAAACACGTTAAAAATCAGAAAGCCCCAATAAGGTACAAAGTCAACATGAAATCTTGAAATAAGGACCAAAAGTGAAAAATGTTTAAATTTTTTTTTACTAAATCCGGTAAAATTCAGAAAGACAAAGGACCATTTTTTTAATTTACTCTTTTTATGTCGTAACTGGATATTTAAGATTTATGGCTTAATGGTTTCAGATGCTGTTGTGGAAAGATTTTGTGAAGTACTTGCTGATTTATGTGGAGACCAGAAGTTGCTTTGGATGAACTTTATATTAATAAAAAGTATAATGCTACATTAGACATCAAAATAATAGTATGTTGCTATCTATTGTATTTGGCCCATGCTTCAGCTAAATGCAATAACTAGCAAATTACTTGAATTTTTTTGTCCAATGTAACATCGTAACTTGCAAATAACATGTATCATTTCTGTAACATTCATTTTTGTGTAATTTTAACAAAAGTATGTGTGTCAAAAAGTAGCAAAATAATTTTTTTTTCCTTTTTGGATTTATTTGTGTAAAATTATGTTAGATTCTATCGATTTGTCATTTTAGTTCATATCACAAAGGCAACGACCAGTTCATGGCAGTGCACAAAAGTTATTATTAAATTACATACGTATTTTACCATGCAAGGTGTGTTAATTGTTTCCATCTTTGACTCCTATTTCACCAATGTAAAATTACCTTTTTACCCTTTGACCTTTTTTGTTATTGCAGTCTTCGTAACGCAGCAGGTTGTTACCATTTTGCTTTTTAGAATGTGTCATGTGATTTGTTAAGCATTGTTATTAAAATAATGATATAAGTTATTATAATCTCTATTATTCTATACGTAAAGGATCCATTTTGCTTTTTAGAATATGTGTCATGTGATTTGTGGTATGCAGTACAAAAGACTTCTCAGGTACCTTTTTGTTTTTGCCCATTTCTTGATATGAAAACATGGTAACAAACTACAGCCTTATGTTGGAATTTGTGGTATGAATTAGTAATATTGACTTAATATCTCAAGAGAAGCAAAGTTTATTTGGCGGATGCTGTTATGTTTGATTTTTCAATACATTTAAACGTTGTTTATACAGAAGTTAATCGTGTCGAATTGCAAAAGCGGTATCGATATTCCACCTGCAAGTGTTTACATATTTAATGTTAATTATTTTTTAAATATACAAGCGTTTTTAAAGCTATCCTTATAGGGTCAATGAAAAAATCCCATTATTAAATTCAAACATATTTTACCCTATAACTAAAAGTATCCCCTATACTTATGATACATATTTAACAAATAATAATTTAGTGTGTCTTAAGATTTAAAAACAAAGTTAATGCGATAGTAAACAATATCTCTATTGTGTTGGTGGTGAATATTTATATATTTCTTCCGGTAAATCGAACCCTTATGTTTATCTCAAAACATCGTTGAAAGCTTTCTTATATAAATATAAATTTATTTTTCAGTGTAAGTTTCATTATTATTATTATTATTATTATTATTATTATTATTATTATTATTATTTTCGTTGCGAATATATTTTATCTCTAACCCTTCCCTCATCAATGATATATTTCACCTATTACCCAAAATTGTTTGAAAATTTATCTTCTCATATTAATATCCACAACTCACCAAAACAAAACTCAAATTAAAAAAAACCACTTATATAATACTGTATATGTAACTTTATGGTAAAAGCTATTTTCTGATTCATTGTATATTATTTAAAATATGACATATTTCTGAAAATAAATTATGAACGTTTGTCAAAAGTAAGTAATTATTGAAAGAAACCTATTCACCGCCTTCCCCGCCCCCATCAACGATCGTTGCATTGCGCGGGTACTTCATTAAGATTACGAAACAGGGTCATTATTATTTTGAAGTGTTCGATAAAAATCTCTATAACAAACATGGAATTCCCGTAAAATGATACCAAAATCTTGCGAAAACAAATAGGCGAAAGGAAACTACTCGCCGTCCGCCGCATTGCGCGGGTACGCAGCTAGTATATATATATATATATATATATATATATATATATATATATATATATATATATATATATATATATAAGTTGTATGATGATTATTTTGCAACTAAGCAGTAAGCTGTAGCCATACATGTGTGTGGGAATGTAATAAAGATGCTTAGTAAATATACTGTATGGTATACATGATTGCATATACGTGTACATTGTAGAGAAGTGGAGTGGTGGCATGTTTAGAGCTGTGCGAATGACCGTGTTGTTGGAATTAGTGTCCAAGGTCATTAACTAGTGGTAATATTTCTAATAATAGCAAGGTCCTTTTGGGTTGCCCTCATGACCCATAAAAACAAATAGAGTAAGAAAATATAAAAGGGATTGGTTAGTTTATTAATTTATTGAGAAATAAATTAATTAGTAACTAGATAAAGGCCTTGGGGTCACACTGGTTTCCATTTTGAAACCCTAGGAGTCTTGCACTATAAATAGAGGCCTTGGGGTCAAACCCTAAGGCATCCCACACATCAAAAAAAGCCGCCAAAAACTCCTCCCCTCCTCCCTTTCTGCGAAATTCTATCCCTCTCTACGGTTTAGAGTTTTTGCCTCCTTCCCAAGTGGAAGTTCTGATCTATCTAGTTTTATGGAGTTCCTGGGTGTGAATCACTAGAGGGATTCTACTTTGGGTCCTCCTCATCCAATGCAAGATGATGTTAACCAGAAATCAAAGAAAGAGATTCTTGTTTGAATAGTGTCCAAGGTCATCAATTTGTTAGAGTACTTTTGATAAAATGTAGAGTCCTTTTGGGTTGCCCTCAGAACCCAGAAAAACATTTACAGTCAAAATAGAGGAAAGGTTATTTAGTTAATTAATTTATAGAGAATAAATTAATTAGAAACTAAAGGAATAATAATAATAATTTAATTGGTGAATTAATCTGGGATTAATTTGGAACCAATTAAAGCGGCTGGATTGTAATTGATTAAAGTTATAATCAATGGAACAACTCTAGGGGGTGCAGCCTCCAAAAGGCTCCTAAGTTTGGAAACCTAGGAGCCTTGCACTATAAATAGAGACCTTGGGGTGACACCTAAAGGCATCCCAAAACCCTTGAGTGCCGCCAACTCCCCTCTCCCCTCCTCCCTTTGCGAAAACTCTTCCCTCTATAGGGTTAGAGTTCTTTGCTCTTGATTTGGTTGGTTTTCAGATTGTCCCTGGGTACAAGCCACTAGAAGGATTCACATTTTGGATACCGATCATCCTGGAAACGTGGCCTTGACTAGATCTCAAAGGCAACGACTTCTTGAGGTACATTCTTGTTTTTTAAAGTTGCTATGATCTGCTATGAATTGATATGATCCTGAATGTGTTCATGGAATATTATGTGGTTTGATCTTAATTGTCTTCTGCTGCATATGATATTTGTGTTTTTGATCAAATCCCAACGTTGGCATCAGAGCCTCTATTCATTGGATTTTAGCACTTTGATCTTCAATTGCTAAATATGTTTGCATGTTTGATGTTAAAATCAATTTTATCATAGGATGATCCTAGAAATACTGGTTTTAATTATGATATGATCATAGGTTGCATGATAGAAAACTTGAATGTTCTTATTCTTGCATGACGAAATCGACATACACAGGTTTTTGTGCCTCCCTTCCTAATTTTGATGCATGCTAGGGTTTGCTAGGGTTTTGTGTGCCTCCTTTGTGTACCCATCGAAAATACTAGGGTTTAGGCAAAGTGTTTTGTGCCTCCTTTGTGTTTGGTGGCTAAGGTTACTACCCTAGCCTTGACATGCAAGTTTCCTAACTTGCAATGCTGCTTTATATGCCTGTTGCCTTATATGATTAATCAATAGGATATTATTGCTTATTTAATTAGTTGTTAAATGGGATTTTAATTTAATTAATTAGATTGAATATTTTAAATAGATATATATATATATATATATATATATATATATATATATATATATATATATATATATATATATATATATATATATATATATATATATATATATATATATATGAGAATTTATTAAATAAAAACATTGGTCAAACCATGGCTAGGCTTGCCCTCCAAATCATGTATGGCTTTCAAGGAGGGTTCTTATGATCCCGAATGATGTTGGTTATTAAGTGACATTCATTGTCCACCACCCTCACCGCCCAACACCTTTTTCCATGTGGAGTTACCGAAAGGGTTTGATAGGGCAATGTTTCTCTCTCTAAGTTAAAAGTATTAACTTAAAGTATTAAAACAAAAACCCGTTTTATTATACATAAAATTTGAACCATGTGCTATCCATGAGAAACACACATTCTCTCTATGATCTACTGATGGAGTTGTATGGTTAACCGACACGTTAGTTAAGGTTGTAGATGAGGGTGATGTGACTCTTGCGATTCTCAAGGGTATTTTGCGTCGGGCACCACGCGGGTTCTGTAAGGACGATTAACCATCTGATTCATGATCCACGGTATCCCTGTCATGAATTCTGAGATAAGTAAAAATGTGATTAACATGCCATTGAAATCATATCAATGAATCTCATAGATTTAGGAGTTTCATAGTGAATGAAATTGACAAAATCCTTGTCTACCTTGATGACCATTGTGATGTGATTAGCACATCCCTCTTCACATTGCAACTAGAATTCTTGGGTCCTAGCCTTGGTAAATATCTTGGGTAATTATTTTAAGGATTTGAACTAACTAAAAGTAAACTCTGTTTTATAGATTTCTTCCAACAATAATAATGTCAACTCGGGTTCTGCCCCTCCTCCTCCACCACCTCCTCCAGCATCAACCAACATCTATATGCTTTTCGACCTCTCGAGGGACAAGCTTGCGGTCCTAACTATCTTGATTGGATCCGGGATCTAAGGATTGCTTTAAGGTTTGAGGGCAAATAGTATGTCCTTGACACTAATCTCCCAAATGTAGATGATACAACTGATGAAGAAGTAGCTGCTTATGACAAGCACTATGACGACTCAACTAAGGTTGCATGTCTGATGTTGGCGACCATGACTTCGGAACTCCAAAATGAAGGGTTTTGTACAATCAATGAACTATAAAAAGTCCTAAGTTCACATGCAACCCTAAGAGAGATCTATGTTTTCTTCTATGAACATATAATAATAAACCTAAAGGCCCACAATAATTTCTAAGGTATAAAACAGAAGAACCAACCTTTTATTCTTGATACAGAAGCTAGCATCACAAGTGTCCTGCCTCAAATGGAGTCACACCCAAGCAATGGAGGAGAGAAGATAGCAGAGTTTCTTCTGGTATAGAGAGTTGGCGTAGAAAAGGAGGATCCAGGAGGTTCCTTTTATAGCCTCCTAGGGTTACAGTTGAAACCCTAGAGGAGCCTCCTTAGTAGGCAAGCCTGTTGACCACTTGGACCAGATCTCTTAAACCCTAATTAAGGTTTTCCCATCTATGAGGGAGCCTCCTCATTTGGCGCCACTTATGGTCCCCGGCTTTTGGTTTCCCAGTTATTCAGCTATTGAATAAATATAAACCAGTCCCTGCACTTTTAAATAATTAATTTAATCTCCAAATTAAATCCAATTAATTCTAGATTAATTTCTAATTAATTACCATAGTTTATAATCAATATATTAGCACTTAAATATATTGATAAACTATTTATTTATTTGTATTGATTTATTAAACAATTAATAAATCAACCTTTCTCTCTACTGACTTCTACATCAATCCTCCTGCTATGAGGGCAACCCAAATGGACTTTGCTTCAATTAATAAGATAAATACAAATATAAAGTCATGGCTTAGACACCTAATCCAACACAAAAGGGTTTTGAGAATGCTAGTGTGTACATCATCAACTTGAAGCTCAAGGAAATGTTCCAAGAGCAAGCTAGACAGGAACGATTTGAAATCACTTTTTGGTTTATATCAACAGTTCATCATGAAGTACAATATGAACAATCTGGATAAGACTCTGATAGAGTTACATGGGATGCTGAAGACTACTGAAGCCAGCATGAAGCAGGCTCGTATGACTAACTCCCCTACTCCCGTCCTAGCCATTCATCATGGTAGTGGCAAAAGGAAGAAAGGTTATCATCCCAGTTGAAAAGGAAAAGCCAAGGGCAACCAAGGCTTTAAGAGAAAGGCTAATTCCGACATTGCCCTTACCAGTGACCTGAAAGAGGCTATCTGCTTTTACTGCCAACGGAAGGGGCACTAGAAACGTAGTTACTCGAAGTACCTGGAGCACCTAAAGAACAGCATGGTCAAAGAGTCTGGCACCTCAGGTATATTCATGATCGAATTGTATAGTACTATTGACTTCTAACTTTCAGGTCGTTGATACAGGATGTGGTACTCACATCTGTGCTGATATGTAGGGACTAAATGTAAGTAAGAAGCTGCAGCATGGAGAGCTCAACCTGATCATGGGAAACAGACAGATAGCCGATGTTACAAGGATCGGGAGTTATGCGCTGGTGCTGGATAGTAATAGTTTGATTAGGTTAATTAATTGTTGCTACTCGCCAGAAATGGCTCGGAACATAATTTCATTTTATGCATTGCATAAGGACGGTTTTATATTTTATTTTGATAATGACAATGGCAATATTTTGGTTTATAAAAATGATTGTTTTTTATTTAAAGCCAGCCCTTGTAATGGCATATATGAAAGTGTTGTTTGTGTTGGTAGAAATGATAATGTAACCTTGAATGTTGATTCTGACGAGAATGTTCTCGATAAATCACGTCTATGGCACCATCATCTTTGGTTATATAAACAAGAATCGCATCGCCAAGCTCCAGTCGTAAGGACTCTTGGAATCATTCGACTTAAAGTTGGATGATGTATGTGAGTCTTGCTTACTTGGCAAGATGACCAAATCGCCATTCACAGGAAGCTATGAAAGAGGCAAGGATCTGTTGGAACTAATCCACACAGATGTTTGTGGACCGTTCAGATCCGCCACTAGACAAGGTGATCACTACTTTGTAACATTTACTAATGATTTCAGTAGATACATTTATGTTTACCTGATTAAACATAAGTATGAAACCTTTGAGGTGTTCAAAGAATTTCAAAACGAAGTAGAGAATCAGCTGGGCAATAAGATTAAGATGATTCGTTTCGATAGAGGCGTAGAATATCTTAGTCAAGAATTCTACGATCATCTTAGGGATTGTGGAATAGTTTCACAATTGTCTCCTCCAAGACCACCACAGCACAATGGTGTGTCTGAAAGGAGAAATCGAACGCTGTTAGACATGGTTCGATATGTTCGATCTATGATGAGTCATGCTACACTTCCAATAAGTTTCTGGGTTCATGCCTTAGAAACTGCAGCTCATATCTTAAACCTCGTTCCAATTAAGAAGGTTGCTAAAACACCCTCTGAAGTGTGGAGTATGGAACGTCCCTTACTGGCACACATAAAGGTCTGGGGTTGTGAAGTCTTCGTTCAGAGCGAAGCTCATGACAAGCTTGAACCCAGAGCAGAGAAGTGTTACTTCATCGGTTACCCACGAAAGTCCTTTGGATACTTGTTCTACAAGCCTTCCGAGAACAAAGTGTTTGTTGCTCTAAGAGGAGTGTTTATGAAGAGAAACCTCATATCCAAGGAAGCTAGTGGGAGCAAGATAGATCTTGAAGAGATTCAAGAGCCTGCCGACGATGAGCCTATAGTTGACACTCGTACTCAACCTGAGGAAGAGATTCATGTTGAGGAAACTGACATATCTCCACCGTCGCTTCATAGGTCCAGTAGAGTGCACCCACTTCCTATGTTTTATGGTTTCCATATCACTACAGAAGGTGACACATTGATTAGTGATAAAACACTGGTTAGTGAGGATGAGCCATCCAACTACAAGGAAGCGATGGCAGGACCCGAGGCTAACAAATGGAAAGAAGCCATGCAGAGCGAGATTCAGTCCATGTATGACAACCAAGTTTGGAACTTGGTTGACCCAACACCGGGTCTTAGAACCATTGGGTGTAAGTGGATCTTCAAGAAAAAGACAGACATTGATGGGAATGTGCACACATTCAAGTCCAGATTGGTTGCGAAGGGTTTCACTCAGACTCAAGGAATTGATTATGATGAAACCTTCTCTCCAGTAGCTAAGATAAAGTCTATTAGAGTGTTACTTGCCACTGCTACGTTTTATGATTATGAAATATGGTAGATGGATGTTAAAACCGCTTTCTATAACTGAAAATTGACAGAGGATGTGTATATGGCACAGCCAGAAGGTTTTGTTGACAACAAGTATTCGAATAGAGTGTGTAAGCTTGAAACGTCAATTTATGGACTTAAACAAGCATCTTGCAGCTGGAATATCTGCTTCCATGAGAAGGTCAAAGATTTTGGATTTTCTAGAAGTCCGGATGAGTCCTGCGTGTATGTCAAATCCAGTGGGAGTAATGTAGTGTTTCTGATACTGTATGTCGATTACATACTCCTTATAGGAAACGACATCCCAACCTTAGAGAGTGTAAGGGACTAGCTTGTGATGTGTTTTGCTATGAAGGATCTGGGAAATGTATCTTATATACTTGGTATAAACATCTATAGAGATAGATCAAAACGTTTGATTGCACTTAGCCAGATTACATACCTGGACAAGATCTTGAAGAAATTAAGTATGGACTGTTCCAAGAAAGGGTTCTTGCACATACAGTAAGGGATAAAGATGAGTAAAGAGCAATGTTCCAAGACTGATGGTGAATTGGCTAGGATGAGTTGAATCCATATGCCTCGGCTATAGGATCGATCATGTATGCCATGATATGTACTCGACCTGATGTTTCATATGCTTTGAGCATGGTGAGCAAATATCAGGACAATACTGGTGAGAGTCATTGGACGGCTGCGACCAATTCATCAACTCATCCTTCATCTGACTCCATATCTATATCCACACACATAATATAACAAATATCAAATATAACAGAAAAGTTATACTCGACTCATACAATAACATCTGCAGCAATATCTTTTCTAAGCATGTGATAGGGGCTCTCTCATCGATTCAAGTCTAGGACACTACACACATGTACCTAGTTCACTTAAACCACTAATCTGATACCAACTTGGAATGCCCAGTTTCTCATACAAAGTACACACAAAATTTTTCAAACAATAACAAATCAAAATGGGCATACTTGTACTCAAACCACGTAAACAAGATGTTATCAATATATTTAATTACACAAAAGGTCCTATAAAACACACCAGGCATTACAAATAAAGTCTAACACAAATAAAGTCTAACACAACTAAAGGATAGACACTAAGTTGTCCATCTCTCTTTATCACATGCCTTCCCCTATAACTGCTACATATACCTGCAAAACAACATACAACTCAAGTGTAAGCTTATAAAAGCTTAGCGAGTAATCTCCAATATACTCCATGTATGTCTCTCAATGCACATTCTCATCATCCTCTCTTGTTATTCTCGTTAGCAAGTAAACATCTCCTCTTTATATCTGAAACATGTTATCACATTAGCTTACAATACCATCTAATTATTAGCATACATCAACTCATCAATGAGTACCATAACCGGTACTGCTCGTAAACTCAATCACATTCTCACATGTACTCATTTTCACAATCAACTATACTCAATCGTAGCAATTCTCATGACTGTAACAATTAGACTCAAAGACTCTTTAACTCAACCACTCTAACATTTACTTTACTATTATACTCAATATAGATTGCAACTCATCTCTTGTTATCCACAGATAATAGAACCACTCCAACTCTAAGTTACCGCAGTATCAACATAACACACACACACACACATATATATATATATATATATATATATATATATATATATATATATATATATATATATATATATATATATATATATATATATATATATTATATACAGCAAGATGTAACTCTTACTCAATTACTTGAAAGTACTCACCTAATATCGGCTTAGTATGTGGAACCCCCAAATTACACGTACCGGGCTCCTGTTCGCTAGACTGGGTTATATCACCATAGTCTAAATGAATTCTCCAATATCGACAATCATCAAATTTATCTCAAAGATGTAGAAATTGAAAGAGGAAAAAGGAGTATAAATGGTAAATATCAACTTTATATTTACCAAAACCCCCAAATCCACGTGTCTACTCATTCAACCGTAAAAACTCGACAATAATCACTCTGATAACTCAAGAAGCATCCACCAACAATCTACTAACAATATATATAACAATATATAGCTAAATCATGAAATTGAAAGCTAGGGTTTCGAAACCCCAAAACCGACAAATTACTCACCTCGATGAATTAGGAATCATGAGCGTGTTTACGGGGTTAGGTTCAAGTCTCTCTACGCTTCCCTACGAGTCTCCAAGCTCAATTTGACACAAAATCGCTCTAATATGCTCTAAAATTGAGTTTGGGTGTTTTTAATCCGAAATGAGGGTTTTCTGCAAGTTAAATGGATCTGCACCACATTAGCGTTTTGTCCCACATTAGCATCGCTAATGTCCCACATTAGCGTCGCTAATGTCCCACATTAGCGTCGCTAATGTCCCACATTAGCGTCGCTAATGTCCCACATTAGCGTCGCTAATGTGGCGTGCATAATCCGTTTCGATTTACACGCCCGTTTCGACCCACTGTATGCCTCAGTTCAAGTCTAACACGACCCATGTACGTTTGGCAGTGTCTCAGATAAGTTTTTAAAGCCTTTTTACACGACCCGTGTAACCTCTGTTTGTCATTTTCCAAGCTCAAACTTCTTCCAAATTGGTTTCTAATCACCCAAACTCATACAACAACCTAACTAATCTTAATCACACCAAGATTAGTACATAAGAGAGGCTTTAACCTCTTCTTACTCATCATATAACTAAAAACTCAGAGGTAATTACAAAGATCGCCACACCCTTACTCTAAGCAACTCATAGCTAGAAACACACCAACTATAAGGTAATAACTCTACTTACCTTAATAAGCATCTCAAAAAGAAAATGGGTATTATAGTTGCTTACCTTTTCTTTGAGTCTAACACCAACTCTTGTAAGATTTTCACCATAGATAATAGATTTTAATGAACATTAGCATTGGTAGCCCTTCCTTTTCTTCCCTTATGTTTCCTAAGTTTCCTTTCCTTCAATGACCGAATAAACAGACTTATTGGGTTTTGTTGTCATCTGACAGCAGTGCCGCTAACACCTATTGTTAGCCCAGCTAATGGCATTTAACGTCGCTACAATCAGATTTAGCATCACTAACTCCAAACTTTCATTAGCTTCAATATCCTCTTAGGAAATAGTGTCGCTAAATTGCTTGTTAAGACATTTTTGCCTTACTTTTTGTTTAGCGCTCATTTTTTGTCTAATTCCTTCACCACTGCATAAATACTTCATGGTAAACTATTTAATATCAATTCCACTCAAAGTCTATCACCATTTCCAAGAATTAATCAAATTTCTACATACATCATATTTACTTGTATTTAATTTCATATCATTTAAGGCATAAACTTTCCAATTATACAATTCACCATACCACCAAGTTAACTTAAATATACGTACCTATTTAGTGATGCTACACTTAGTTTTAGGACAAATTCTAAAAAAAACTAAGTTTTAAAAAAGTTCGAGTTTGACACTGTCTATTTTTTTCAATTAAGTTGCTAAGTTTTCAAAATTTCCTAATTAAGTCACTATGTTTTTAGTTTTGTTTCAATGTTGACCATTTGACCGTTCAACCCGATTGCTAATGTGGCATGGTGACATGTTAGTCTTTAATGATGTGAAGCTGTGGCACTTAGGTGTCAAAATTGAAACAAAGTTAAAACATAGTGACTTAATTGGAATTTTTGAAAACTTCATGACTTAATTGAAAAAAGGGAAACAACAGGGTGTCAAAATCGAAATTTTCTTAAAACTTATTGTGTTTTTTGAAACTTCTCGGAAAACTAATTAGAAACGTTTCAAAATATTTAATTGACAACAAATAAAAAAATATATAAAATATGAATTATGAGCCGTTTTCTCGAGACGAAGATATAGTTATAATTGAAATATTTATAATAACCAAATGATAATTAAGTGTACATTTATGCTAACATTTTTTAAAAGAATTTAATTTACCAGCCTAATGAAACATTAGAAAAATAAATTAGAAATTTCATAAATCAATAATGAAAAGAAAATAGAAGAAATGTTAAATGTGATTAATGCAAGAAGGATTAAACACTAAATGTGTACCTTGGGATTTAAATTATTAAAAATAAAGTTTTCATGCATAACTTTTTACAGCTACATATACGCTAGTCTTCTAGATATCTATGCATGTGATATGAACGTCCTGAGGAAATCTATTCATAATAGTTCTGTTCTTTTGTCCGGTTATTGATTCACGCATGACAAACCCAAGAGGCACGACCAGATGCCTTCCACAAGTGGAAAAGAGATCGTGAACTTGATGGTAGGGAGAAAGGAAGATAAATGGTGGTGTCCAACTCCTATGAGACATCACTGATTCTTTAATCAGAGATGTCCCGACAAGTCGTGTTGATGCTAGGAGCAAAATAACGGGAAGGGACAAACTGCATTCGCAAATTGATGTTCTCCGGGAATGATGTTTCAGTTTAAACAATACATAGAGATATATATATCGAAACGAGAGAGAAACAATAGCAATGAAGGAAAAAAATATCAAGAGGGTGAGATTGACATGATACATTCGGGGGTTACTATTAGATTCCTGGATAAGTTTCCTATTTACTTTTTGGCGAGTTCCCGATGATGTCGACTGTTGTCCCATTGGCTTTGGTGGTGTGTTTTTGGCAGCCAGATGAAGAAGATAGCATGTGAGGTTGTAAGGTTACCCGGGTTGTCTATTAAGTTAACTATTCAGAATTAAGAAGATACGAGTTACACGGTGGGCGGTTTGGATTTTTCAGAAAGGGTATTCCTATGAAGGTTGTAGGTATCGAGAGTCTCAAATACATACAGTGTGTTTTGTATATGTGTGTGTGAATACTATTAATTCTGGTCGAAAGAGTTTTGACAACAATTAACCATAAATAAGTCAATGAAAGTTTCCGACTTCAAGTGTTATTCTAACGAGAGAATTTTTTAAAGGCATTCATGTATTCATTATTGATTTACGAAATCTCGAATTTACACTCATGATGTTTTATTAATCTCGTAAATTAAATTCATTTCAATAATCGTGGCATATCGTGAGTTATGCTCTAACCCGGTTATTATAAATATTACAATAATAGCATCTATTTCACCATTTTCGACAAGACGACTCTTTATTCGTATTTTATTATTTTCTATTTCTTATTAATTAAATATTTTCAAACGTTTCTAGTTAGTTTTTGGGCAAATTTAAGAAAAACACTAAGTTTTCTGAAAATTTCGATTTTGACACTCTGTTACTTTTTGTTCAATTAAGTCACTAAGCTTTTCAGTTTTTCCAATCAAATCACTATGTTTTAAATTTTGTTTCAAGTTTAACACCTAGGTGCTACGTGAACATGTCATGTCAGCGTCACATTATCAAATACTGCTATATTATGCCACGTTAGCTGACAACTGGGTTTACCGGTCAAATGGTTAACATTAAAACAAAATTAAAAACATATTAACATAAATAGAAAAATTAAAAACTTAGTATCTTAATTAAAAAAAACACCAACACATTATCAAAATCAAACTTTTTTTAAAACATAATTTTTTGTTCTGGTAATTTGCCATTCTTTTTATTTAAGATCTTTAAAATGCGGGTGTGGCCGGCGTTTGTAAATTATAGGTTAAGAGAATGTTGATTTGAGAGGTGGCAATATGTGTGCGCGTGTGGCTGTGGATTTGGGAGTCAAGAGGGAGGCATCGAGGGAAACTGAAAAATTGGAGTGAATTGACAATCGGCGATGGGTACCAAGGGATAGTTTCCATGGATTGCGCGTTGCTAATCCCTTTCAAAACCCTTGCTAAACGGCTAGAACTTATTTAATAGAGATCATGTTAATATTCGTCGTTGATTGGATAGGGATGTTTTCTATACCTAAATCTTATTACTAGTAGTGAAATTATAATTATTCTAAATTTTCTACTTTACCAATAGTGTTTTTTGTTATCAATGAAACAAGTATGCAATATCCCAACTTCTTGCAAATAACAACGTATAAAAATTTTTGGTGTTGAAATTCGATGCATACGATAAGCTTAATTTTGGTGTTGAAATTTAATGCAAGTGTCGGGAAAAGCTGAAAATTGACGCAATCATACACGGCATGAGCCTCGATTGGTTCTCTAATCTAAAGTATCGGGATTGTTTGGAACTATCAACCTCAGAGGAACACCGACGAAGAAACAAACACGTCATCCTTTTGGATATTTTCCTTCCCATGATTGACGGATTTTGTTTCTTAGTGCTTAGTTATGGCCTTACCATCGCAAAAACGAAACCACAGAGAAAAGTCAGCAAGAAATAAAAACACATGGAGATGTGTGCTCGATATTCAATTATGTTTTCTGTAGCTAAATCTTATTCTAGTACTGAAATGATATTATTTCTAATTTTCTGATTTAGCACAGTGAAACGAGTATGTAATATCCCAACTTCTTGCAAATAATAATGTATATAAAATTTTTGTGTTGAAATTTGAAGCATGCAATAAGCTTAGTTTTGGTGTTGAAATTCAATGCATATATTGGAAAAAGCTCAAAACTGATGCATACACACGTGACATGAGCCTTAGTTGTGACTTTTGAGACAAACAAATTCAAATAGATCTCCTGAGTAAACACGTTTTATATGAACACAGTTGAAATATTTTATAACTAGCAAGCACCAACATAATGACATAGTTATTAGGTACAAAACGAGCACGCAAAAGTGTAATGGTTGTTTTGACTATGAAGATCCAGGAAGATAGCAGCCCAAATGGTACATCACTTAGAAAACTCTTGCGACACGTTTCTCATTGTCGGCCGAGACTTTGGATCTGTGACAATGCATGCCAATGCAACATGATAAACACGAATAATTTCCATTTTAATCAGCCTGTCTGTTGGATAAGAGAGTCTCTTGTCCAATATACTTTCAAACGTTGTATCTTGACATGTGGAATAGTTGAGGGACGAGAGGAGGTCTCCAGGATGCTTCCCTCCAATTGTTTCAAGTGCCAGCACTCCGAAGCTATACACATCACATTTTTCTGTCACATTGATGTTATACGCAAGTTCTACATGATCATACAAAAAAGGTTTGTTACTTGCTAGTAAATCTTCAACAGCTAATAGAGGTAAAAGAAGCATAAGTTATTACAAATACCTGGAGCAATGTATCCGAAAGTTCCTACGACAACAGTCTGGTTTGAGGAATCAGGGTCAAGCACTTTGGCAACTCCAAAGTCGGCAACAAATCCTTCCATTTTTGAGTTTAAGAGAATATTGTTGCTTGATATGTCTCGATGAATGATTGGTGGGCTGTAATCATGGTGCATGTATGCCAAAGCATGGGCTACCTGTTTTATAATGTTCACCCTCGTCTTCCAATCCAATATGACAGCTAATTCATTAACACTCAATGCACAAAAGAGGCTCCCCTTTTCCATGTATTCGTATACAAGGAAGTTGCATTTGTTATGCAAACAAAAACCATAGAGTTTCACAATGTTTTTGTGCCTTAGATTTGTTAAGACTTGGATCTCATTCTTGAAACTCTTGTCGAATGCTGGTTGCTTGGCTTCAAACCGATGAAGTTTCTTCAAAGCAAATGTTTTACCATTAGGTAGTTTGGCTTCATAAACACTACCATATCCACCGGTTCCGATGCAGTATTTTAGGTCGAAATCCTCTGTTGCATTGATGAAGTCTTCATATGCAATTGTTCCATCATAATTCATTATTGAGCAAACATCTCCATGGTTTTGATCTATCTCGACCTGACTTTGCTCTGTGGTCTTGTTTTTATGACGATAAACCCCATAACAAAGTACTAACAAGCAAAATCCAAAAGTAATGGGAAGAAAACTGCCCAAAAGGATGAAGAGTTTCTTCGTTAGGTCATTTCCTGTGAAAGTGTCGCAATAATAGCCAATGGCTACACATCGGCCTCTACAATACTTAGAACTGTTTCGATTAAAGTAAAACCACCTCTGGAAAGAAATCTTAATTTCTCGTCCATCCAAATAATTACAATCAAGGTCCAAATAATTTAAAGAAAAGCAAGCATTTAAGCTTGGAATACCGGTCAAAAGATTATCAGCGAGATACAGATGTTGCAACATACAGGGATTTTGAAAAGACACATTTCCTGACAAAAGATTTGATGAAAAGTCAACGTAAGTTAGTCTCAGTAGCTTTATTAATTCAAGATGTATGAAACCGGAAATATGGTTATGATGAAGGTCCAGATATTCTAAGTTCTTCAAATATTGTAGATGTTGAGGAAAGGGGCCACTAATGCTATTCATACTAAGATCCAAATACTCTAAATTCATGAGACTCTTCATGGCAGATGGAAAAGTACCATTGAAATAGTTACCGGAAAGGTCTAGGTGTACTAATCGAGTGAAATTGATCATGGAAGCAGAATATTGAAGAATCGGACCGGTCAACTGGTTTACGCTAAGATCCAGATACTCTAAATTCTTTAGACCCCACAACTGAGATGGCAGGGTACCATTGAAATGGTTACCTGAAAGGTCTAGGTGTTGTAATCGGGTGAGATTGGTAAAGGATACAGGCAACATACCTGTGAGACCATTCTGACAGAGGGAAACATAGATCAGATTTGGTAGCATGCCAATCTGATCTAGAATATGTACTTCAAGATTACTATATGAAATATCTAGCGACGAAAGGCTCGGAAATGAGGAAAAGTTTAGCTGTTTCAGGTCACTTTCTTCACAATCCTTGATTTGTAGCTCAACTACACTTTCGTTCCTGCAAGTATAATCAATCCAACAAGAACTTGATATCCCAATATAAGTCGGACATGCGGCTGCTAACATGAAAGCAAGCATCATCAGCACGGTTACAATGCTAATTTTGGGGGACGTGATCCGCATTGTTTGATAATGTGACGAATAATGAAAATTGATAACCTCATTATATGCATATTGGGACCATAAAATTTTAGAATTCAAGTAGAAGAGGAGACTTAAGTCAATAGGTACTTGTTTTATTACATATTTTTCTAACCCCTCATATGGGCTGTGTTTCTTCTCACAGTTGCACCACATTTATTCTCTTCTATTAAAAAAAACACGCAGTTTATTCTCAAACCGTATGTGTAGCTTTCATTGCAAATTCGGCATTTTTTAACAAATTTTTTTCTACCAATGAGTAATTTAGAAATATTCTAATTTTATTTGTGTACGCTTATTTACAGCCACACCTTTATGATACGACAACTGCTTAATTTCGTTTGGTTTACTAGAACAATCACCTCACTATAGAGTTTTTTTCTCCAAATCACTGATAAGTGAAATTTAGAGGGAGTGGATCACATTCTATGTTAATCCAAAGAATGACAAAAATTGATAACCGCGTCCGCATTAATTATATGCATAGCCACACTATAAAGTTTTGGAAGTCGATGGAGAAGATGACACAATAAGTCAAGCAACTTGTCATATAAAATTGTCTCTAACCCTTCGTATGAGTTTCCTTATTGCGAACTATCGCGTCTGTAATCTACTACAAAATAAATTTAATAAATTCTAAATTAGCTATACGCAAAAACAAATAGTTATACAATACCAGGACTGAACTCCCCTAGTGGCAAAACAGTATGTCTTGTCACAATGTATGACTCATCTGATTAAACTTATCAATCAATTGTTCAAGAGTTCAGAGTCGCAAACTCAAGCTCAGTAGGCAACCCAAGTAAATTCCTAAAATTCTCTATTGAAATTGAAACAGCCTTGCGAGTAATTATGTTGAATGATATTTTCTCATTTTGATTAACATATTTGGCAACAGAAAATACAAAACTGGCAAATCCATGAGGAATACTGTTAGGAATCGAACAGGGTACATGCAGCGGAAACACACTATCACACACACACACACAAACTCACGAAAATAAAGCAAAAGATAACACAAGGATTTTTACGTGGTTCGGATTCGGTGCAAATCCTACGTCCACGGGCTACAACTAGAGAAATCTTATTAATACTCACAAGATTACAATTTATAACTCTTGTTTTGAGCTCAAGTGGTGCATCTTCTAACTTACCCATTGATGCTATTTATATATGTTGGAAGTTAATGTGAAATCAAAACAAAAAATTAGGCTACCTAACAAGATTCACCAACTCTTCTTTGACATTCACCAACCTCACCAACCAAGTGAAAAATCTTCACTTTCACATAACAATCTCCCACTTGAAGATTTTGAACAACGTAGTCTTTCTCTACTGTCATCCAACTCCAGTAATCTTAAAACAACCAAGTCTTCCAAGCCTTCAGTTCCCAAGAACAAGCTAAACGTAGTCAATTTCCTAGTTGCAGCCACCCCTCATTATCAAGTACTAGAAGGGCCAGTTGAAGCTCCCACTAGCTCCAACTCAGCCGTGGCTAATCCCACCACCGACTCATCCTCTGTCTCAACCGGTTTGGACACTCCACCAGCTCCAGAGATACACCGAGGATCACTAACACTCTCCAAACTTTGCAAACTTCCAATAGGAGAGGATTTTCCAGTCTTAGTCTTTAAAACCCAACGGCTCTTTGTAACTGTACCAGGAACACACCCCGTGCTCCCACTGTCACAAAATCCCCTGAATGGTTTAGACTTTCCGACTCGTTCAACTAACATCCCCTTGGCTCCAGAATTCATGTTTGCAAAATGAACTCTCTTAGCACTAGATTTAGCGAACCAGATTTTGTCATGCTTAACGGGGAGGGTCATACTTCCCTCAGCAGGTACCTCAACCATATACAATGACCCACACTTCATATCTTGAGCAATCACCGAATTACCATTGACCACCCTCCATTTACCACCACCAAACCTTACTTCCAGTCCTTGTTTATCCAGCTGACCAACAGAAATCAATTTCTTCTTCAGCTCCGGAATCACCCTGACATTCTTCAGGTTCCATGTAGTTCCCAATGAAATAACCATATCAATATCTCCCATGCCCGTTACTAGAAGCATCTCGTCATTTGCTAACCGTACCTTCCCAAAATCTCCTTCTTTTAGATTCACCATCGTTTCCCTGTTGTCCATGGCGTGAAACGAAGCCCCTGAATCCATGACCCAAGAGTCTACAGAACTTTCCATACTTAGTATCAGTGCATCATCCTCAGACACACCCTCAGCACCAGTAATGTTCAATTCTTTCTTTGGACATTGACTCTTAACATGTCCCACCTCCTGGCAGTTCCAACACTTCACATTCTTCCAAGTTCTAGATGAACTTCTTCCCCGACTCACACTGCTCCCACTATTCCTGCTATTCCCTTTACCTCTTCTGATATTTAATAACTCAGAAGAAGAAGATCCACCTTGATTCTTGCGTCTGACATCCTCGTCAAGAACCAAATCTCTAACCCCTTCAGAAGTCATACCATTGGTCCCTATTGAACTTGTAACAGCGGTTACTGTTCCAGACCAGCTATCAGGTTGTGAAGCTAGTAGCAGTGAAACTTGAGTCTCGTTATCAAATTTAATTCCCACAGATGACAATCTGGACAGAATTGAATTTAGATTGTTAATGTGAATCGTAACTGAGCTGTCTTCATTCATCCTTGTCGTGAACAATTCCCTCATCAAGAACACCTTGTTAGCCGCCGACGGTTTCTCATACATGTTCGTTAGCGCATCCATCATACCACGCGCCGTGGTTTCCTTCATGATGTTGAAAGCGACGCTCCTTTCCAACGACAATGTAATAACCGCCTTAGCTTTCTTGTCCTTTGAGTTCCACGCATCTTCAGCAGCTTTTTCCATTTTCTCCGGTTTGTCTCCAAGTACCACGTCCAAATCTTTCTGACATAGCAATGCTTCTAATTGCATTTTCCACCAGCTAAAATCAGAACCGTTGAACTTCTCGATTACAACCTTTTCTTCAGCCATTACGACAAACAAGAGACAAATATTTTATAGTACTTTTGTGTGACAAAACAGTACCCTTCAAAGTACCGAGATACCTTTAATACGATTAATAGAAATTAGTTTCTGATGTAGAAGATCAGACAAAACTGCAACCACAGAGCATACTCTAATTTCTAAAACCGAGACCTCATCCAAAACCCGAAGCTCTGATACCAGTTGTTAGGAATCGAACAGGGTACACGCAGCGGAAACACACTATCACACATACACACACAAACTCACGAAAATAAAGCAAAAGATAACACAAGGATTTTTACGTGGTTCGGATTCGGTGCAAATCCTACGTCCACGGGCTACAACTAGATTTTATTTGAATGAGGAGATTACAAGAGATACACTCAATTGTTATAGGTATTGAGTTGTGGTGCAATTTTTCCTTGAACATATGAAGGCTATTTATACATATGAGAAGGTAATGTGAATGTAGAGTTGTGTTTCAACACATTCACCAACCTTTGAAAATTGTTTCACCAAACTTTGAAAAAACAACTTCAAAATGTTCACATTCACCTAACAATCTCCCACTTGAAGATTTTGAACATCTCTCATTAATCTCCTAACATAACAAATACCCCATATTTGCATAAATATATAAAGTCTAGTTTAGGACTTACATCAAACAGTTGGTGAGCATTGGAAGATACGAATAGGGAGATGTAATCGATCTTGCTGAAACCAAGGGTGCAACCACTGTAGTGCGTCTCTGTCTCTGTGTTGTTTCTATGGAACACATGAACGTCCGTGAGGGAGGAGAAGGCGGTGATGGTTGTGCGTATGAAACGGACGATCACAGACTCACAGTGCATTCTTTCTATTTGATAGTTGGAAACGATCTCAATATTTTCCCCAATTAAGCCGGTGATTTAGATTTCCATATATACAGGATTGAGCACCACTGCCTACCTCCATTCCTATCACCACTATCGGAATATCAAACCACTGTCACTTCCATATACATCATTCACCTCTTTATAGAACCCTTCCTCTAAAAGTCGTAAAAACCACCATTACCACCACCAAAACAGCCTCCACCGCACCCCGCCACCTCCCACCCCATCGTTAGGAACCATCTTCAGAACTACCATCAAACTCAACAACCGTCACTCAACCGAAGCAACTACTTTGCCTTTTGTGCGAAAAACGACATCAGTCAACCACAAGGCTCCTTTTGGTGAACGTGACTATAAATTTCTTTCAGGTCCATATGTGTTTGCTTATAGATGTTGTAGATCTATGTATGCGAGTATAATTTTATGTGTTTATGTAAAAATCTATGTGATTCTGTGTTTTTTGGTAATTTACTTAACATTTACATCTCACTTGGGTCTACTCTTCAGGTTCTCGGATTTGGATCTACATTTTCCCAGCATCTGACCTATGAGTCTTTCTTTTTGTAGTATAATTTTGTGTATTTATGTATTGATCTGTAGATGTATGTGTGATTTTGTGATTTTTTTTCCAGTTTTAGATCTCATGTCGGTTTATGTTTCGGGGTTTTTTTTCATGTATTTTTTTCTGTTTATCGGTGGCATGTTATATATATATATATATATATATATATATATATATATATATATATATATATATATATATATATATATATATATATATATATATATATATATATATATAGGGGAAGGTTAAAATGAGAACAATTATTAAACTGAGAACATGAGAACAAATCTCGACCACGTAATTTTAAAAAACACCCTTTCACGGCAACCACCGCCAAAAAAGACGTAAAACAAAAAAAAAAAAAAACCGGCCTTCTACATAAAAGTCTGTTTTTTTAAAGTTTGAAGAGTAAAAACTCCTTCCCCTCTTCTTAACATTCACGTCATTGAAACAATTTGAAGTTAAGCAAATTCCTTCCTCCTGTAGCGAGAGAAAGGGGAGACATGGCTGGTGCGGCATACGATCAGCTTAACCTTGAAGAATCGCCGTCATGGGGTTCTCGAAGCGTAGACTGTTTCGAAAAACTTGAACAAATTGGTGAAGGAACATACGGGTAAAAATTCGCTTGCCCTAATCACAACATTCTGTTCTTTTGTGATACGATCGTTGATTCCGTACTCAATTAGTGCATCGTTTGTATCTGTGGACTATTATTTTGTGTATATAGGGTTTCAATTTACCGATTGTGAATAGTTATTTCTGCTTAATTTTACTCGATAATTGTTATGTGTACTACTTTGTTCGAGAAAAGGATACACGTGGTGAACTTAATTTGAACTTGATTATCGACATGGATTTTGAACTTCTCCTAGGAAAAGTTGCGAAGTACATTAACCAGATCACAAGCACAAAGAATTGAATAATTGTTCACGAGGAGGGAACCTATCATTGCGTTTGTTGCACATTCTTCTTAACTGTATCAGAAAAAACTTACAGATCAATAAACGCTTCATGGTATTAGGCAAGGCTCCGGAGAAAATTCAACCGGCGATTGGAACTTCCATAGACCGTAATCATGCGTGCATTTTGTGATTGTTTTCTTGTCTATTTTGAGTTTTGATAGGCTGCAAAAAAGTCAATACAAGTTGCTCGAAGTGGATACGAAAAGTACTTCTTGAAACCTTTCCAGATCTTTTAAATTTTCATAATGCCTCTAATGTTTCGTACAAGTTCATTTTAGTCCCTAACCTTTCATTGATATTCTCCAAATGATGAATCGATCCGGTTTGGTCATAGAGAAGGAAATGCAGAAGCAGCCATCAGTCTTGCCAATTATAGTTGCTACTGAAAGGCATAAAAAGGAGGTTAGAAGACTATATGCAGGGTGGACTTGCTGCATATAAATTCGCCCTTTTAATACAAAACAGATAAGGCCTTTGATATCAGTATATCTATTATTAAATATGAAAAAGATTCTTATGGTTTGCGGGAGTTATTGTATTTTTCTTCAAATAGCTCAAGGAACGTTAACAATTACGGTGATTTTAACAAGACAATTGGGGCATCATTTTAACACTTTTTCTGGCACTAATTTCATTTTAACACTATATCGTGAATAGGAATTGTTTCAACGATGCAAATGATCAAGTGATCATTGATTGTATCTTTTATGAAGCTATTTGTTCAGCTATGGTACTTTAAATGGTCTTGGAAAAGTCATAAAACGAACAAAACAAGCAGCGCACTAAAGGTGTTTGATGAAATGTTTCAAAGAAAATTTAATAAAAAAATTTATTTAAATCACATGTGAATAGTTTAATCATATGTGAATAACAATATTTAATCACATATGATTAAAACATGTTATTCACATATGCAACAAGTATTAAATATGTATATAAGTAATTTTTTATGAATATGCACATATCAAAATTTTTATTTTTTAAATAATTTTTTCTTATTATATGTATCCAATCACATGTAATTAAACCTTCTTATTCACATATGATTAAGCTATCCACATATGATTAAAACATGTTATTCATATGTAAATATGTACATAACGGATTTTTTATTTTAAAATAAATTTTCTTATTATATGTATTTAATCACATGTGATTAAACATTGTTGATCACATATGATTAATCTATTCACATGTGATAAAACCCTATTATTCACATATGGTTAAAACATGTTACTCACATCTAATTAGACCATGTTATTCACATGTGATTAGAACTTGTTATTCGTAAGTGAATATGCTCAAATAGATTTTTTATTTTTATTTTTAATAAATTTGTTATTATATGTATTCAATCACATGTGATTAAAACATGTTATTGATATGTAAATATGTGCTTAATGAAGTTTTTATATGTATTTAATCACATGTGATTAAACATTGTTGATCACATATGATTAAGCTATTCACATGTACAAAACCCATTATTCACATGTGATTAAAACATGGTTTTTAGCATGTAAATATGCGCATAACAAATTTTTTATTTTTTAATAATTTCTTCACATATGATTAAAACTTGTTACTCACATGTAATTAGATCATGCTATTCACATGTGATTAGAACTTGTTATTCGCATGCGAATATGCTCAAATATAAATTTCTTTTATTTTTAATAAATTTTGTTATTATATATATTTAATCACATGTGATTAAAACATGTTATTGATATGTAAATATGTGCTTAATGAATATTTTATTTTTAAAATTTTTTTCTTATTTTATGTATTTAATCACATGTGATTAAACATTATTGATCACATATGGAGACACTTTATGCACCTAAGGTGTTCGACAAAATGGCTGAAGCAAACTTTCGTCCAAATCCCGCCTATCAGTGGTCCTTGCACTCACTCCGACCTCAAAATATGCCACCAAACTTAAAAAACCAGTCTCACACCCCTATTCTCTGTCATGTCGAAGTCCAAGGAGCTGCAGGCTTGTTCGGGTACAATTAAGTGTTTAATCATATGTGATTCTGAAATCTTGTTCACATGTGATATGTTTTTTTGTTCAATCACATGTGGTTAAACCTTGTTATTAAGCGTTTAATCATATATGATTCTGAAATCTTGTTCACATGTTATATGTTTTTTTGTTCAATCACATGTAATAAACCTTGTTATTAAGCGCTTAATCATATATGATTCTGAAATCTTGTTCACATATGATATGTTTTTTTGTTCAATCACATGTGATTAAACCTTGTTATTAAACGCTTAATCATATATGTTTCTGAAATCTTGTTCACATGTGATATTTTTTCTTCAATCACATGTGATTAAACATTGTTATTCACATATTCACATGTGATTAAAACATGTTATTTATATGCAAATATGTACATAATATTTTTTATGTTTAAATAAATTTTCTTATTATATGTATTTAATCACATGTGATTAAACATTGTTGATCACATATGATTAAGCTATTCGGATGTGATAAAACCCTATTATTCACATGTGATTATAACCTTGTTATTCACATAATTAAGTTATTCACATGTTATTCATATGTAAATATGAACATAACAAATTTTTTATTTTTAAATAATTTTTCCTATCATATGTATTTAATCACATGCGATTAAACATTGTTATTCACATATGATTGAACTATTCACATGTGATTAAACCTTATTATTCATATCTGATTTAAAGTCTATCATTCACTTGTGAATGTGCACATGTGAATGGTGGGGTGGGGTGGATCGGGAGTGAGTGGTAAAAAAATTAAAATTATTTTTGGTGGACGGGGTGATGGTAGGGTAGGGGTGGTGGTGGTAGGGGTAAGGTAGGGTGGGGTGCTGGTTGGTCGGGTGGGGTGGATCGGGAGTGAGTGGTAAAAAATAAAAAAAAAATTGGTGGGCAAGGTGATGGTACGGTAGGGATGGGGATAGTAGGGGTAGGGTAAGGGGGTGTGGTGGGTGCTGGTTGGTGAGGTGGAGCGAGATTGGGTGGTAAAAAAATTAAAAAAAATTTGGTGGGAGGAGGGTAGGGTGACATGGGGTAGGTAGGGTGGGTGGGGTGGAGCGGGAGTGGGTGGTAAAAATATTAAAAAAATTATTTTTTTTTGGTGGACGTGGTAGGGTACGATGGGGTGGGGTGGGTAGGTAGGGTGGGTGCTGGTGGAAGGGGTGGAGCGGGAGTGTGAAAAAAATTAAAAAAATTTTGGTGGGCGGAGGGTGGGGTAGGGTAGTATGGGGTGGGTAGGTAGGGTAGGGTGCATGCTGGAGGGTGGGCTGGAGCAGGAGTGGGTGGTAAAAAAATTAATTTTTTTGGTGGGCGGGGTAGGTGGGTAGGGTGGGGTGGGTAGGGTAGGGTGGGTGCTAGTGGGTGGGGTGGAGCGGGTGTGGATGGTAAAAAAAATTGTTGGCAGGGTAGGGTACGGTAGGGTGGGATGGGGTGGGTAGGGTATGGTGGGTGCTGGTGGGTGGGTGGGTGCTGGTGGGTGGGGTGGAGCAGAATTGGGTGGTAAAAAAATTAAAAGCTTTTTGGTGGGCGGGGAGGGTCTGGTAGGGTAAGGGTGGCGTGAGTAGGGTAGGGTGGGTGCTGGTGGGTGGGGTGGATCGGGGGTAGGTGGTAAAAAATAAAATTTTTTTGGTGGGCAGGGGGGGGGGGGTAGGTGGGTAGGGTAGGGTGGGGTGGGTGAGGTTGAACGGGAGTGGGTGGTAAAAAAATTAAATTTTTTTGATGGACGGGATATGTGTAGGGTGGGGTGCTTTGGGTAGGTTAGGTGGGTGTTGGTGGATGTGGTGGAGCAGGAGTGGGTGGTTAAAAAAAATAATTTTTTTTGGTGGACAAGGGTGGGGTTGTATGGTAGGGTGGGTGCTGGTGGGTGGGGTAGAGCAGGAGTGGGTGGTAAAAAATTAATTTTTTTAGGTGGGGGGTAGGGTAGGGTGGGGTGGGTGCTGGTGGGTGAGGTTGAGCGGTAATGGGTGGGGTAAGATGGGTTGGCGGTGGATAGGGGAGGTGGTGGATGCGTAGAAGTTTGGTGGTGGTTATGGTGGAAGGGGCAGATAGGGTCTATTATAAAAATATGTGGCTTATATTTGTTCTCACGTTCTCAATTTCAATAATTATTGAAGTTGTTCTCATTTATATATATATATATATATATATATATATATATATATATATATATATATATATATATATATATATATATATATATATATATATATATATATATATATATATATATATATATATATATATATATATATATATATATATATATACACTAGCAGGCGTCCCGCGCGATGCGGCGGGGGGGGGGGGGGGGTGAATAGTTTCTGGATGGCGATTATTTTCCTTTCATCAAACGTCGAATGTGAGGTACAGTGATTAGTTTTGTCGTTGAATAACTATCTTTTGATATGCATTGAATGGTTTGGTTTTGCTAATGGATTATTGCAGTAATTATGGTCGAAAATAGTCAAATGCATCGTGATATCAAGTTTTATAGTCAAATGCATCGTCCAACAGGGGCGGTGAATAGTTTTCTTACGACAATAGTTATGTTTCAATTATTAGGATTTTCGAGAGGGGTGGTAATTTGATTGAGACATAAATATGATATTTATTGTTATGCGTTTGAAAAACAAATGTACGTTGCTATTTTACATTAAATATACATTGTACAATATTTTTTGGGTACTTGTCCATTATCACAAACGAATTTTGTATTAGAAATAAATATGCATGCTTCTTGTTTTGCATTTGAAAAAAATTTGGGTTGCTATTTTGCGTTAAATATAAAAAGTACAATATTGTCTCCGGGTACATGCCCATTATATTACAGTATATACCTTTGTAATTTTTTTTAAGACGATGGCATTTCTTTTGCCAAATAATGCGGAATATAATTAACAGCATTACAAATACAAAATTGTATTATCACTCACAATTTGAAGAGATGCCATTTCTTTTGCCAAAATCTCCGGCTTCGCCAATCCACTCTGTTCTTCTACTTTAATGCTCTGGAACAAAATTAAAGAGTTGGAATTATTTCCTAAATCTAGACTACAATATTTTTAGTCCTTTGAAAACACGAATCTATAGCACCTACAAAATCAAAAAAAATTGAAACATATTCCTATTAGGGTTTGACAAAATGTTAAAAAGTGGTGACCCGAAGGGTATATGATTAAATGGGACAAAAAGACATACTTTTCAATGGAAGAAACAATTAAACCAAATATTCACAAAGACCAACAGTAATTGTTTCTTTGAGGACCATTTTGTCAACAGATGCACTAACCATTAATAGGGGTCTTGTCATGATATCTTCATCTGAGTAGTGCTAGATAAAAATTCCCATATATCTTGTTTGAATATCATTGTATCAATGAATCTGACAATAAACTAATCAAACAAATAGAGATTGAAATCATTACCAGCTTAATAACTACTTTTTCCTCACTTTGAATATTAACTCCTGTATATCATCAAATAAAGAAACTAAATAACTACTAAAGAAATTATATACATAAACAAAACTAATATACATAAACAAACATTAAATCAGGGAATACCTTAATAAACTTCACCGAAAACTCCACTCCCAATTTTCCTCCCAGTCTTAAACTTGCCACCAACAACATGATCCGTGATTCTTTATTTGATAGACTTATGAATCCCAATTCAGACCCAAATAAACCAATTTTATATCTCAAATCACGGCCTGAAAGAAACAACTAAACCCTAGTTAAGTAATTACTAAGATGTACAGCTATTTATTTAGCACTTTGACATTAGAGTTTAGAACCCGTACAAGTACTATGCCCTTCCAACCTTCTTCTGATATCTATTAAATAATCTCATTCAAAATGACTACGCTAATTGTAATCATTAGAAATAAACCAACAACCAAGATGATAGGTTTGGATAAGAAAACTCACCAAATTCAGTTTCCGTTGACAGTGAGAACTTGAGAGCTAGTCGCAACAACAATTTGAATCCCACATATGACCTGTAACAATATATAAAAAACTGTACAATACATAGAATGTTAAACCTAACAACAGAGATAATAAGTTTGTATCCCTTCCAACCTTCTTCTGATTATGCTAATTTATTAAATAACGTCATTCAAAATGACTATGCTAATTGTAATAATTAGAAATAAACCAAGATGATAGATTTGGATAAGAAAACTCACCATATTCAATATTTGTTGACAGTTAACAACATAACTGAATATTAGATTATGCATTATCGGTTGACTTATAGAAAAGGAACTAAAAATATTATAAATAAATGGTATGTGTATCAAAGATATACCATAAATTTTTGCTTCAAATATCTAACGATGCCAAATGCTAGCTATTTGAATGCCAATGTAAGTGTCAAAATAGAATGTAAAGTTAGTCGTACATGCGGCGGCGGTGGTTGGGGTGGGGGGGAGAGGTAATTGGTAGACGGTTAACTGTTTTATTTGGTCACTTCATTCGAAAAAGAAGTTGGTTAATCAGATTGGTATTAGCATATTTTCAATTAATCCTTAAAATAATAATGATTATAAAATACATTTGTCCCTCTAGAAAGTACATAACATATTCCAATTCTTTTGACACATTACATTCATTCCAAAAACATTCTACAAACCAGACGATAAATTACAAAAGTAACATTGTTATCGGCGTCTCCTAGTTTCTCATTATTAATGCTTTTAACACATATTAAAGCTGAACCGTGTGTTCCAAATGTGATAAATCCATAATCTTTTCTTCTTGCAGAAGGCATATTACGGCCGACGTGCAATAAGCACATGTACTGTTTGGTTATGTAGTCATAATTTCTCAATCGTCTAACTATTTGTTAGCAAGTATTGATTAATTGCTACGGCCGACGTGCAAACATATCTTTTACTCTAAACAAATAACCAAACACCCAAAACTTTTCAAATCCCATGTTCATGAAGGTCGCAATGTTTGTCAGGTTTCTAAAACAAAAAGAAAATATACCATATGTTCACAAAATCTCTTTTTGAATACTTGACACTTGACATATCCAAACACTGGGCTAATATGTTGCAACTGCACATTTTCCGGTCAAGCGTACTTCTGTTAATTAACTAATAAATTTGATTAAGTATTAACCATTTTTCAGACAATCACACCCTGAAGTAAAAGGCACCACTTTATCTATAAATGAATATAGGTTAAATTAAATCTCAAATAGCAAAAAGTTATTAAAGACACAATTTTATCTATGTTGAAAATGACAATTTATTTCCAAATATAAGCATTCAACGTCAAATTTACTAAATTAAATAGAAGATTTTAAAGTACAATTTTGTTATACGATAAAATGAAAGTAGGGTACAACCTGAAAAACAAAACCCAATGAATTGAAAGTACGTTGTTGTTTCTTGCATTTAACCCACAAAAAAGGCAGTTTTGTAATTTTTTTTCATATTGTCAAATATATCTAACCCAATCCACTTTGTATTTATGACATTGGGATAATGACCTAGGTATTTCAAAGTAGAGTTATGTAAAAGCAAGAAATCAAAGTAGAGTGTTATGATAACCAATCAATCAAAGTACACCCCTACCATTGCATTTAACCCATACAAATAAGAGTACTTGATGGAATATAAATGAGTGAATCACATAACAGGCCATTTGTCAAGAATGATCAACACCACAATAGAAGCGATACACGTGGAGTTCCAATATGAAAATGCATTAACAAAATCGGTAAATTTTCAAAAACTAATTAAATCGATGTTTGCATACATGTCTTGATAATATGCTAATGAATGAGAGATTTTTAGACAACAAACCTATAAATAAACTTGATAAAAAAATCCTTGTCTTAACTGTTGACCAAAACCCCATTTCTTTCTTGCAATACAAAAGACTGAAATCAAAACACCTGATCCCTTATAAGTCTAATATAAGGAAAAAAAATGAGGAGTTTGAATGAAGGGTATTATTAGGAATTTAGTAACTTAAAACTATTTTCTTCTCCAAGTTAGCCTACTGTTTTTTGTCCCTAAACCACGAAGCTCTACTACTGCTATGTGTCTATTTATACCCAATTCCAATCTCCCGCTTCTTCCTTAAATAGTCTTTGGGTAATCCCTGCTCAAAGGAAAACCAAATTCAACTCAAGCATCCGTAAGAAACACAAACTTTCATAATACCATGATTTCAGCAAGCAGATTGAGGATGGTGGTTGGAAATTTCAGATTGGTTGAGGCCTAAAAATATTAAGGTTTTATAAGGCGAAACTGCATCATCAGGTCCATGCACATTCATACAAACAAATGATCTTCAAAGAGTCACATGTGCATTCATACAAAAAACTTGTGTGCATATCAATGCTTCACAAGGCCCTCTACATTGTACATGAAACTCGCCACAAAGATCATCAAGTGCCTTTAGCGTTCTGTTCAATTACATGATGACCACAAAAAATTAAAAGTGGTCATTTTAAACATATATTTTGATTGTAAAATATGTAGTGAAAGACTGAAACTACAAAAAAAAAACTCAAAGATATAGAAGAATAGTGATTAGCAGGTTAGCGATAAAGCAAAAGAGATAGGCACTCAATCCTCCCACCAACAAGAACTATAAAGAGGAAGCTAATGATTGATTTCCCCTTATATGACTATAGTAACACAGACTTGTGAGAGTGAAATGAATGAAACAAATCACAAATTATAACATGTTTGGTTAGATCGAAGAACACATCGGTTGCTCTAAAATATTGAAAGAAAATCACTAAAATGGGAAGCATATTACCAGGTTTGGGGTTGATTGAGCACTTGCAACCATACACCACCTGCAATCAAGATGGATCGTGAATTAAAATACTTTGGAAAGTACCAATAACTCTTTGACATGAACATATTACACCTTTGCTTCCTGGGTGAACAACCATTCTATATGGAAATCTAATTTCAGCTTTAGCAACAACATGATAGCATCTTCATTCCTATTAATACCATCTACAGACCAAATATTAAAAATTTGTCAAATTTGACAACCATAGTACATCCTTGAATTTAATAGCAAAGCTTTTGTACTTGCAAATAAACCCACATACAACATCAAAATATTTGTAGAAATTAGAGGGAAATATTAAGTAATAGTGAATACAGAACTAACCCTATAAAAGTGAGCCAACGCATCTTCACGGGGTTGACCTGGTCTTTGGGCAATGGCTATAAGAGCCGCAATTGATCGGCCTTAATTGCAATGTACTTATTACTTTAGCCTATAATTGCAACGTACTTATTACTTTAGCCTATAGTTGCAACGTACTTTTTATTTTAGCCTATAATAGCAACGTACTTATTATTTTAGCCTACAATAATAGCAACTTACTTATTATTTTAGCCTATAATTGCAACGTACTTATTATTTTAGTCTATAATAGCAACGTGTTATTACTTTAGCCTATAATTGCAACGTACTTATTATTTTAGCCTATAATAGCAACATACTTATTATTTTAGACTATAATTGCAACGCAGTTATTGGGTTTTGGGCTTAAAGTTTAGGTTTATGTTTCGGTGGCAAATAATTTCATTTGACGAATAATTTCTGATGGCGATTAGTTTTTTTTTAATAAATTGTTTCGAGGTGACAATAAAAGTACGATGCTAAAGGATTCGGCTAATACTCAGACATAAAAAGTACATGATTCGCTAAATGCAAATGGTAGTTATAAATTCGTATATCTTCCACCAATTGTCAAACTCATTGATATTCAGCATTTAATATGTAAATGTAATTTGTTATGTTTGGTCATTTGATTTATTATATTTTTGACCCAATTTTGAAAATGTGGACTTTTTGAAAAACGTTTGTACATTTAGTTATTAAAAAAAAAAGAAACTCTAAATTTATTTTTCTAAAAGAAAAAAAGTCCAAAATTACTTTCGTGGTTTCAAAATATTTGTATTCTTAAGCTTGTGGCTCATATTATATTTTTCTTGACACTCCTCTGTCTCACATCGAAGTAAAAGGATAACATTCATGGTAAAAGCAACGTATTGATTTGATCATTGACCCATTGATGCACAAACAATTCATTGTATAAAATACTACCTTTTACATTTGAGAAATGTTAACTAATATTTACGGAGATAATCGTATGATGATGTAACATAATTTGTATAAATTAAAAGAATTAGATATAGTCACCACAAGATGAAGCACAAAAAAGGGAAAAAGAAATTATTTTGTTGTTTTTGCACTGTTATGGAAAAATATTTGCAAACAACATGTAGCGAATATAATTAGAACCCTAAGAACCATATATTTTATTTTTTGTCCCTTCCAATTATACCCATACTAATTCTACATCTTTAAACAAAAAACCCTCATCACCACCTTTTTTTTACATATATCATATTGCATATTTTCATTTGGTGCAGATTTTAAACTTGAGGGAACCAGGGCTATATTCGTAATCCAGAAAAATTCTCCCCTAACCTGTCTAA